>JAGTTH010006576.1:61813-100851 GCA_022606485.1 Agraylea sexmaculata | reverse complement strand
GCAGGTGTCAGGAAGAGTGATCTAAATACATTGTATAGTCAAAAACGAAGTTCGCATCCATTCATAAACTCGAACGGTCGTCGACTTGTTCCATTAATTTTAGACACTCGCCCGTGGATATTTTCACTGTCTCGATAAGTGGAAACTACTGTCTAGATAGTGTCTAGTGATAGTAAATGTTATCATTATAACAAAATAAAAAAATGAAATCTTAGCATGTGGCATGCCTGGAAAATTAATATTAACATTTTCGCCTTGATATAATTGCATAATGACATTTAATTTTAATTATTTTCAAAATTCATGTAAGGGCAGCATTATTAAATGAGTTACATTTTTAATATTATTGTGTGTGTGTAGGTTGAATTCATATTTATTCTAATGCTAAAAATCTCTTAAAATAGATTCAGTCAGTGTCCTTTGACCTGTTTTAAATATTCGTACTCGTGTGTATTTAGTATTATTTAAAAGCTTATTGTAAGTAGAGCATGCATTCAATTAGTGTTTGCCAGTTATAGCTGTCGTCGTTACTATTTGAATGTCAATTGAAGTAGTATTTTATTGCATTTATATATTCAATTGAAAAACACTTAAATCCATTATGTGTATCGATAAAGATGTCAGTTCTCTCGAAAAGCCATCATTCAAGGGGCCATTAAACATCATACACGTATAATATATTGTATTTCATACTATTTGAATTAACTGGCCGCCGACACAAATTGAAAATAAAACTAACAATTCTATTAAACGACTATTAAATTATTATATGGACAATTATTATATGTATGTAAATTTAGAGGCCGCCATGAATATTCCTATTATAATCATTAACTTCGCGTATACAGTGTTATTTCAAATTTATTAAGGCTATTCGTGATAGTCTTAAAATAATATGGATAGATTAAAATGATTTGTTTCTTTGTGATCTATTAAATATATAGTGGTAGCATTAGTTGTGAAAATTAATGTGGATTTACTTTAATCATATGTAGGTCTTTTATTATTATAAAAACATACTTTTAAATATATTTGTAAATATATAACAATTTCTTTATTTAAATTAAATTTTACATTGTTTATATAATAAAAAACATCTTATAAATTAGACTTAGGTGTACAGAATATATAAATCTTTTATCTATAACTAACACAAGAATTACATTTTTATGTGACATTAGAGATGATTAATATTAAATAATGAAAAGTATGAGAAAAAAATAACCCATATATGAAGATAAATAAATAATAACAAGAATAGAATCTATATTAAAAAAAAACAATTAAAAGTATTATGCTTAAAACTAAATAATATATTGATTGGGTAACACGAAATTTGAATCGAGTGAATTATTTTAAAGTTATGAAATTTACTAATGACATAAATTCTTTGTGGATTTACAATCAATTATCAGTGAGAGGTATTTTTTTAATACAACATTTAAATATGTTGTAGTTTGTATTGCAGTTTCTTTTTCTTACACTTATCTCATACATTTATTATAATTTATCAAAATCATTCACTTCGGTATACTTATTTAAAACATTTCGTTTTATCTGATAATTGGCGAGTCGCATCTTAATTTTTGTACGATTTATTGCGGAAACGATATGAAAATAACCCATTGTGGAATAAAATATCGCAATAAATTTTAATTATCCTTCATCATGAATATTCAACAGCAAAATTTACAATTAATTTCACACCCATGGATGATATGCCTCTATATTTTGGTTCTGCTCCTTGACTTCTTCATTTTCAACCCGTCACATCAATCAAATAAACTGAATATTGTAAAATATACACTATCAAGGACAAAACTAAAAAAACAAGCTAATTTTATTTTATAATTAAATATTAGGTAATGTGCATTGGCTATGATTCAGATATAATAATCTATTAACATGTAAAAAATACCCCAAGGACTGATTATAAGGTTTTTTTCCTTTTAATAAAAAAATGTGTATTAAAGCTCGAATAAATAAAAAACACGCGTGGAAGAAAATAGGTGATTTTTTCCTACATATTTATCCGAAATCCAACCCTAATCATTTTTAATACTTTTTATTATTGTTCTCATGATATAATACAATAATTTTTCTATAGGCTGTATATATTGTTTTATATATCAATTTTTACGATTGGTAAATGTGTAATAATAAATACTGCGAAGGGTTGAAACAACCCCTCAAAATATAATCGACGCGTGGTCAAATATCAAACCCGTTAACCCCACAATAATGTTAATGTTATTGATTGAGTTATTAATGTCCGATTTAATTTATGATCAACACGTCTTTTGTTAAATAATTATATTATTCTAAAGTCGATAAAATGCTTTATGAATATTCTTATTAGGTCATTTGCATTCCTAATCATTCACACGTAATGAAAAATTACTATTCGAGTCCTTAATATGCAAAAGAATCTCAATTGGATATAATACATCTTACTAACGTTGAAAATACATAATATTACTGTTAGGATAATCCCGGAAAACAATGATTTATCTTTTTTAAATGTATACAATTTATATTTCCTTATTATTTATTAAATACTTAATAATAATAATGATAATGAATATCTATAAGATAAAAATAACGAATGAATATACTTTTATTTTGGTAACTAATCTATTTACATTATATTGTTTCAATAATAATCGTGGGTGAAAAGTTATGTAATTTAGTAAATTGTGGGTATATATCACTGATCTTTTGAAAATGTTGACCGATATGTAGTTGTATCGATGTCATATCCCGATTTTTGCAAATTTTAACAACCATTAATATGTTTTTTTAAACGATGATATAAGGTTTAATATTTTTAATAGTTTATTTCAAATTCGAGTTTGATGGGTTACTGGTTACGTGTATAAAGGGGTATGATTTTTTATTTATTGTGTTATGAATGTGTACCTACATTTAGGATTTCCATGGGCAAGTCAGGTCAGTTTTGATGTCGAGAATAAATTCAATGAGTTATTATGGAATGAATAATAGTCTAGTATGACGATGATGTAGAAGAGGTGTGTCCATATTATGATGGTTGACAAAGTTAGCCACCAATTAGTAAAATATAGCGACTTGTCGCGGCTGTTTCAGCGACAGAGTTACCATGTCAGCTACTCTTGTCTCAGTTGTAACTCGTTCACGGTGAAGATAAGACGTGTGTGCGCCATTGATTCGCAAAGGCAATACGACAAGGCAAATACAACACACTCTATCCCGGCTCTCCTAGCCTTCCAAATAGCCTATGCTCGTCGACAGGATACACTTATGACATGATTACCATCCCGTAAATATTTGCAGCTCACCTTATATGTGCGTGTGTGCGAAACGAGTGTGTGTTATGTATGCGTGTATGCATGTGCGTCGATGTGGTGAAAATGCATCTGAAACCAATATCAATATAACTCTTATTGGAAAATCCCCACGCCTTACAAGGTTTGTCTATAACCATCGATCCAGAATAATAAACAATATGGCTATTCATATGTCGAGCGAGCCGGAAAAACTTGGGAAAACTACACCACATTACATTCTACACGTCGATTTAAAATATCCCCAATATTTTCTAATTTTCGAGTGATTTAATGTCTGGTTTGGTGCACAAAGTGCATTAATTTTGTCCCGTTAAGTAGGTCACCGAAGTTGGCATCTGAAATTTGCTCAAAATGCCTCGAATGTTTGTGGTTGTTCTGCAGACAACCTCTTGATATAATCGACTGGCTCTTTCTTTTATGGTATACGACCACTTGCGACCAGATGTTCCTATCCCTGCCTCGCTTGATTTATAACTTAATAACTTATAGACAAATTTACAGGTTCAATGAGATCAATCAGACAACAAGAAAATCTATTCAATTTTTCCCCACACAGGACGCGACACTATAAAATTCCAATCTAAAAAACTATTAGTACATATAAATATATTAAATTGAATCTTTATTTAGTAGTAGTAAGTAGATATTCATTAGTGAGAGTATATTTTAGCTCAAAACCATTAGTCCATTAGCCTAGGTTAAAAAATATACTGTTGATACTGTGGACTTGCTGTTACTGTTGATTGTTGGACTTGAATTCATAATTTAAAGAAAATTGTTGGTTGTAATTTCCATCGCATTTTATTAGGATGCCAAAGTACTTTCGACTATTAATGACTAATATTATTAACTATTAATTAATGTAGTCATCTTCAGAGACTCTTTTATTCTCTAGTTTCTGAAGATGACTACAAGTTAGTAATCTTTAAAATATATTTATCTAAAACAAAATTTATCATAACTTTAAATATATTATAACTCAATATTAATAACTAAATTTACAGTTTTATAAAGATACTTGATTATATATGGAGTTTATTTAACAGTTATGTCAGATAAAATCATTTTGCATCGATTGTAAAATGGGGAAAATTTATACATTTGCGGTTAGTTTATAAAACCGTATGGATTTATATACAAATATCTACTTAATCTATTTTAATATCTTTTAGAAAGATGTATATTTTTTTTTTACAATGATTGATAGAACAATACATCTTTGGAAATAGACTTAAGTGTACAGATTATATAAATCTTTTTATCTATAACTTACATGAGATTTTTTTATTTAAATTTGACATGAATAATAGTATTAAATTAAAGAAAGTATGGCAGTAAAATAAAAACCCATTATTATTATAAAGATGTGTATTAATCTGTTGAAAGAATATATTTTGTCGAGACATGTTATAATTGCCAATGAATGAAATACATAAAACGGATGTATTTTTATCGGCGGTGTATGAATGAAAGGGCAGATTTGTAAATGAATCTCAGTATATATTTTAAAATGTAAATATGTATATTTATAGTGATGTGTATGGTAAATGAATGTTGAGGATGCATTGAATGACTAGTTGTGTTGTTATAAGTATGTATATATGCACATGGCATGGTGTCCATATAAATGGAGTGAAGTGTTCGCAAACCAACTCAGTCTACTCTCAGACTTGGATCAGTACACACTCAGTATTTCATCTGCTCAATATCACATTGCATTTCAGATTCACGAACAAACGAACACACTCGGATGTTTAGATCATTTATGATACGTGAAGATGTGATCGCGCCATTGCCAGACTTGTGTGTTGAACGCGAGTGCTTTCAGTTCAAGTGATTGATCGATTGATTGTTTGTTACTTCTCAAGACTATCCACAAGTGTTCAATATTGTATACAAGATGCGGTGGAGTTGGCTGGTGTTGGCCGCGACTGCCATGGTCGTTGCGTGGGGTGCTGCGCCCTCCATGGGGCGTCGCCATGCCCCCCTTCTACACGAAGACGACGGATCGAAGAAAATTGTTAGAGCTGCAGGTGAGTTTTCTTTTACATAATACAATTTATTTATTAATTCGAATTTCATTGTTTGATAATACAAAACATCTTATGAATTAGACTTGGGTATACATTATTCGATATGAGAGATAAAATTAAATAATAAAAAATATGGGGAAAAAAATATGAGAACTTACTTCTACTTGTTGAGATGAGCATTAATATGTTTACAAGATGATTTCAATTTTCGGATGAATTGCATGAATTTATTTTACATTTATCTGTTGATGATCTATTTAACTGTTACAATTACAATTTCTTTATTAAATTTGATTTTTACATTGATTGACAATACAATACATCTTAGGAATTGGACTAGGTGTACAGAGTATATTAATCTTTTTTTCTATAACCAACCAAATAATTTTAATTTTTATTTGACATGAGATGTTATATTTATTTTTTAGAAGTATGGGAAAAATATTAATACTCATTTACACATATGAGGATTAATAAATAATAACAACAATAAACTCTACATTACAAATTAGACATTTTAAAATTAGTTTTTGTTAATTCCAATACATACATTTTCAATCCATAATATAACTATAGGCATTTTATATATTTTTATCGGAATTATTATTGGCTGAAAAACCAAATTACATGTACAAATAATTATATAATCATCACAATTGCTTTAACGTAAATAATTCACCCCCTATTTTCACTAGGCAAGGAGTATACAATCAACTTGACATCATATTCCTTCAAATTATAAATATATTAAATAATCCTTACTATTAAAACCATAAATAGTACAAGGTGTTATTGGTTGGGAGAATATAATATATTAATGTTTTATTAGAAATTCCTTCGGTTACGACACATCTGCTGCGATGCATTATTCTCAAAGTAAAAGTTGAATCATAAAGATCGTTTTTAATTAGTGGATTTACTCTCATAATAATTTATTTGCCTCTTGCTCTAATATGATGATGTCATCTGGCAAATTAATAATGTACACGATATAATTTGTCCTCGTATAAATTGACTCGGTCCAAACAAAATGCCGGATTGAGAATAGCATTTTTTTGTATTCATAATAAATTATGAATCAAGGAAAATAGTATCGAAACTAGCTGAATTTTAAATAAATCGTGACTTTTTGCACACATCAGGATATAAAGTTAAGATGATTGCATACCTTTACTAATTGGCTTACTATTTAACCACCCAACGAAATGTTTTTATATTAAATACTACTTTATGTTTCTTATTTTTGTAGAGAAAATACCAACTTGAGAACTTATAATATAATGTTTTAATATCACAACACCAATTTTTTTTTTATGTGAAAATGTAAAATGTAAAAAACATGAGTATTTATCATGTTTTGCACTACGTATCAGAAAAATTTCATTTCTTAAAATGTATAGGTACATCAGAAATTTCGATGTATTGGATTTTGAAGCATTTATTGATTCATCTTGATAGATTATTTTTGAAATATGTAAATGTATAGGATATGCGAGTATATCCGTTTTGTTCTGTTGTCAGGATATATCGTTTCGAATTACAATAATAAACGTGACCAGATAAAATGTTATCATCAGGCATGTCCTATTGATATATATTATTATGTATTATATTGAATTAGGTGTTATCTGGCTAATTCACATATCGTACTATTCGATCACATCATACTATCAATCAAGCATATCGCCATACACTAGTCCGGATCATTGTCCGGACCAACAGGATACGATTTTAACCGTTACATTTTCGATGGGTTGGATCACAGAATTGTCTAATTTATAATTTATTCATAATGTACTTATTTAACCCTTTAATAATGAAATATATTATTATGATAATTAAGGTTTTCATAATTACTATCATTGTTTCCCAATTAAAATCTAAATAGTAAAAATATTATTATTTGAGCCGCCTTGTGGCCCAGTGGTTATTATGACGAATTCGTGAGTGAGACTCGTGGGTTCGATCCACAGCGCCAGTAAAAACGGTGTCCACTCTACTAGATCTGAAGGTGGCCTGGGAAACCACCTCTACAATTTTCTCCTGTAAAGGCCTGGCCAACCCCCTAAGCAATGGATTCCCAGGCATACGTCACCGTAAATACGATAGTAGAGTAACTTAACTACACTTATGTTCGGTTTTTTGTTAGTTAATGCATCTTCTGAGCCTCGGACGAGGCACTAATTAACAAAAAAACGATCAAAAGTACAGCAAAGCAACTCTATTACCGTCTTTACGGTGTGCGTTTACGGCGACGGACGCCTAGGAATCCCAAGCTTTACAAGGGAATCCAGGCGTCACGGTATAAAAATATTAAAATTATCTTCATTTTAAGGGTAAAATGACTCTAATCATTTTAAAATAGGATAATGTAGAGTTACGGTGAGAACAATCACGGATGTTTGTAAATTAACTCGCCTCTGTGCATGTCTAAAATTTTGAAATTCCTCTACAAACAACAGATATGTACGTGCGTTAGTAACATAATTTTTATCCGACATTAATTTTTAGTAATAGAACAATGGCGATGTTTTTCTAGAATGATGAATTGGAAAATATTTGGAATGTCATCAATTTTTATACGGCATACAATATATTTATAAAGAATTGTATAGAGTATTTTTTTAAATTAAAAGTAAATCTTCATTTATGTATATATGTGAAAAATATGAACTTATACATATATGATATTTCGTAATATATTTTGGCGTAGCTCATAATTATTCGCAATGTTCAGTGACGGTCACCTATGCGGATAATACTCGTTCAACTTGGTCGAGGATCACCATAGTTAATTTCCACATATTTTAGATTGCTAAATGTGGATGATGGTAGTGTATAAGTGCTGTGTAAAGTGGTAGACCAAGTTTGTATTGGTCAGACATGTGAAGACGGTCGTGTATTAAAATAGAATCGTCGCGACGCCTTTTCTTTGCATGTCGTCTCATACTATTTCAGTAACAGAGATAGCAGAGATAGTAACTATTAAACCATAGTGTCACTCAACCCTGTAAAATTATCACTACAACAATATTATATTACTGAAAATAATATTAAATATTTATATTATTTAATTTCTGCAAAATAACTTTAAATAATTTGTGCCATATAATGTTTTCAATGATTTTTTTCCATGTGCTGCGTATTCTTTTATATTCTTTGCCTGTTGTAGAATTTTAAAAATATATATTTTTACTTTCTGTTTTCTATCTTTGTAGATCAAATCATAGGTTTTAGATATGCGCAAACACGAATTGACATACCGCAAACGGCTATGATTGGTGATATATTAACAGTTGTTGAGCTCGCCTCTGAGTTTGTGTCTTAACCTTGACATTTGGAGCCGTATTCAATATAATAGTGTAAAGAGAGTGTGTGCGTGCGGTGCGTATGCGTATATACAAATACAACGAAGCTCTAGTCTATTCGTACACACACGACTCAGTAAAAAACTCTTATAATATTGAATACGGCTCTTACTTTACACAAATAAAATTTAACTTCAAATGTATAAAACCAATGTAATGTGTCTGGTAACTAATATCAAACCCATAATTATTAAATAATTTCGCTTTTTTTTTTAAATAAAAGTAGGTCGTTTAAGATAATTCAGGGTTTTAAATAGATATTTTCATATCTGTATTCGGAAAACTATCACCAGTTATGATATGCCAGGCGAGAGATAGTTCGTTATCTATGATGTTATTTATTCTCACACTTAGTAATGGGATTTTTTTAAATTTGATTTAGCAAATGACAAGGACACGCTATTAATTTTAATAAATATGTATGAGAAATATGCATTTTCCGAGTTCGTTAAAATTCTTCTTCCGTCCAGCGCATAGTTGAGACATGTTTGCGTAACAGAGTCAATCGTTCGCACGTGCGAATGCAGCATTATTGTCAACATCGAAATAAACCTTTTTACATAATCTTTTATAGTGTGTAAAGCCCTGAAAAATAACTCACAGAAACCAGGTTAACTACTTGTATAAATAATGTGTACGCTTCTTGAATATGAACATGATATTTTGTAAAAAAAGCAACTGCAACTCGAAAACAAACAATTTCATATACGATGAGCGGTTATGCATTTCTATATACAATCCTTTATTTGGAAATTCGGTTTTAATTAAATTACAGGTTTTCTGTAATGAACCTTTGAAATATTGAAGATTTTCAGCGATTAAAGAAGATTAGGAATTCACTCTGTTGATGGATTAATTATTCAGGACAATACTCATTTGTATACACATCATTTAATAATTTATTTGTGTATTTGAATAACACATTTATATAGTTTTGAATTGTTATAAACAAACAAAAATTAATAATTTTATTTTGTTATGTCAAATCAAAGTTCACCAAAGAAATTTATTTAATGTAACTTGTAGGTTTTCACTACAGATATGTAGTGAGACCTAAATATGTATATTGTTCATAGATATAGATATATGATATTTTAATAATTGAAATATATGTCTGTATATTTTAATAGCTAATTTCCATACTGGTTAATGTCTCGATTGGACTAAAATTTGTTAACTTACAACCCGATATTTTATGGTAAAATGATGCATCGATTCTAATGATCAAAACTAATTTTTATTTGCAAATGTTCTTTTAGGATTTTTTTAAAGAGACTTTATTAGTAAAATATTTAATAGACGCTTCTGAAAATTGAAAAACAATAATATTATTCACAATGGAATGCTTGCGGTGAAAAATGGCATTTTTCAAGTCAATCCGTATTAAATTCAGACGGCTTTACGGCGGAATTCAAAACAGTAGAACGCATATTTGATGAATTTTTTAATTAAGTATGTATTGTTGTGGTGGTAAATTAATTGGTTTGCTAGTTGCTGTCGTAGGAATGTGTAAATATAGGATTAGCATAGAGCGATTTTCCTACGTCGACCATAAATCCTATTATACGAGCCATTATCTATCTCATTTGAACAACGCTGTTCATTTTCAAAAGGTCTTTACTTTGACTCTACATTAATTATATTTATATACATATATATTCAAATATTTTTTATTCATCTCGAAAAAATATGATCATCCTGCTTAATTTTCAGCATGTGCAATACATGTTAAAGTACAGTATATTTTGAGAACAACATTTTTTTTAAATCAAATACTATATATAAAAATTCCGTTTCAATTTACATTGATTGATCTTACTAACTAATCGTGTAAAAATATTAAATTTTTCAAATATGATAATTCAAAGTTTATTATGAAATGCGATACAACATTGAATTTTTCATAAAATACGTGGGAAAGAAAAATAATTTTGATTTACATTTATTTACTCGATGGTTAGTTTTATGGTTTTAAAATATAATAATATTTTACAAATTTTAACACCCAGTCCATAGAATAAATTAATCAATTCCCACGTCATGATGATGGTTTACAAATAATAATTTTTAATAATGATTTTTTTTATCTACGTCTCAAGATATTTTTAGTTACTTAAAACACTGTATAATTATTAATATTAAGTAAATCTATCTTGAGACAATTTCTTCTAGCCACTCGTTATTTTAGTAATGTATGTAAAAATAATGAATGGTTCAGCTTGGCTGTCCTAAACTTCCTGTTTTAATATAATTTAATCGCACATACACCTTATAAGATCTATAAATTTAAATATAAAATAAATATTGAATATAATAATGTAATGATTGTATTAATTATTTTGTCATTTCCCCCACGGCACGAGTGTTTGTTGAACAGTACATACCTTCAGTTGACATTTGGTCCACGGCTTAACATTTGACTAGAGCCCGTTTACAAGGAATTACACTCAACACTCTACAGATATTATATGTATATTTGCAAATGACTAACTATAATAATTTATAATGTACGCATTTACTAACTATTCAGCATTAGTTGCAGGTCGCTTGTAAGTAATTTTAATTACAAGCTATGCAAATGAAACACCGCCATGTGTATTGAAACTGTTCGTGACATGCTTTAACCGGAGACAATATTTTATGTAATACCTCAATTATTATTATTTACACTAACTCAATCATTACTAACATAATCATTATTAATAATTAAACGCCCGTATTTTGTATACTCTGATTGTTTTTGTAATGAAGAACATCTTCCTGAAAATAAAAACATTATTAATTACTACTATACTGGATTAGTTTGTTGTTAAATTTAAAAAGTGTTATAATTAAAACAATCGTGAAAAAAATAACTACCTAGTAATACCAATCACTTCGTCAGAATTTTAGTAATTGAATATATAATGTTCTAATCGGTTCTGCTGGGTTAAATTTTAATAATCAAATAATAATCGCTTAACTCAGAGATTTTATTTAATTATTAAAAATATTTATTAGATATTTAATTATTTAATCAATTTATTGAATAACCAAATATATTTTTATAATTAACTGTGTTATCTAAAATTGATGTGTTCGTTTTTGCCTTGCGTGATGCTTCTTTACTGTTTTGGAATACATATATATGAATAAATGACTTTAACTATTATATTTTATAATTCTTTCTTCACACTTTACCCTAAGGTAGGACACACTTGTGTAAAAAATATACCTTTCATTATTCTATTTTCTGACTAGACATAATGAACAAAATTTTAATGAAGTTGCGAAGAGGATAGATTTATTCAAAATATAGTATAATATTGTCTTTAGTCTTAAACTTACAACCATTATAATGTATGTATAAGTCTATTGATTATCAGTTTATTATAATGCGATGATAAATCTCCTGAATAAAGTTGAATAATGAATAAATATACCCTTTATTGGCCTGTAAACCTTAATTAGCTGTAATCGTATGGATTAGGTTTAAACCTGGCATTTGCCGATCTAACCTGCGACTAATGTAGCTTAACATCTTTGATTGGAGTAGAACCAAAGCATTAAATATTTGGTAATTATTATTTTATAAAATATATATGATATATGTGTAAGAAGTGGGTACAAGAGTTGGTATGTTGCGTTAGGTCGGGTACACCGCCCCGTTATTCTAACATAGCTGCAACATACGTTCATATATAACATTTTATTTGTTTAAAATTATGTTTAAAAAACATATTTATAATTATTGTACGTTAGCTTAATAATAAATGGTAGATTAATGTAGGACTGCGCCGCATTTACAGTGCGATTAGGTGGATTATAATGTTTGCTACACTTACAAAATAATACATAAATACTAGTTTTCATATGAAAGCCTGTCATAATTATGACGTGACTTTTCATGAAGCGCTCACGACATCCTCGTATTAAGAATGCCATCATTATAATCGAATCTGTGTGAATTTTCTTCAATTTGCATTTGCTCTTTTGTGTCCCACTTGCGAAGGTCCTTCTTATCTTGATGATAATATAATTGAGATTCACATATATAATATTGACTCGTCAGCTCGGCAAAGTAATCTATTTCCACGGCAGACATGTTTGACAACTTGCTTTCAAACCATTTCAACGTAAATCTTCCCAACGTAAGTATTACGTCTGATCGTAACGGAGATGCCTTATCAATATAAATAAATTAATAAAAATTATATAAATATATTATTATTTATAACAACCACTCTGACCTTCAATTAACTCGCACAAGTAATTTGTGACCGGTTTTTCGTGCCTACAAATTATTTTGCAATCCATTTTCACAAACTGTGCGAGCTTTGCTTGTATGATAAATTTGCACTCGTTTTTTTTCAGCTTCAATTAATTTATAGTGATATTTTCACTCATCATGTGTTACAAGTTTATAAACATAATTTTAATTGAAGTTAAATTACTGTAATGTATATGGATCAATCAACTATGGTACTGGGAAATTTAAATAATTTTTTTTTTAAATACGACGTGAATTAAAAGGGGCTGTGAAATATTGAAATGTATGTTTGTATACATTATTATAATATTTTACTTAAAATTAATGAAATCATCAACCCTATGAATCAATTTTCCATCTGATTGATAAATAGGGGATTTATTCTGTTTGAAAATGATCAGGTCCTTGCGAAGTTTTTATATTCTAGATAATAAAAAGTAAATACAAAAAATATGTTTTTTTTTAAATTATTATACAGAGTGGACTTGAACTAATTGTGAATATTTAAGGGGTGGTAGAGTATCGCAAATATAAGCATAAATTAATATTTATATTATTAATTACGACAGTCAGAAATAGCTGATTCTAATATGCTGGCCGAAATTCCATTCCAAAATTACTATTAACATTTACAATTATTCAAAAAATTGTTTAAAAGAAAGATTAAATATATTTTTCACTTACCCCCTACCACCTCTTAAAATATTCTCAGTTAGTTCAAGTTCACCCTGTATAATAATTTTAAAAAAATATCTTTTTTAGAGGCACATTTCCACGCCGCTGCTATACTTGCAAATAATGTATTTAAAGGTTATCGTACAGAATCCTAAGTGGATTTTTTACAAAGCATCATCCATCAGGCTTTGTATATTGAGTTTTAATATATTATGAGTGTGTATGTATAATTGTTGACCACTTCCTAGACTAATCTGAGCCGATTGACATTTGGCCAGTGTTCAAACCGGCTCTTGACTCAACCAATTTCGCTGATGATTATCTTCTGTGATGTCTTCTCGATCGGACGCCGGGGTCAGTCTTACTTACTGCTCTTACTACAAGACTATCTAATACACTCAACCTAAATCATACTACAGTGAAACTACGAGTTACTTCGGAGTAGTTCGGAGAAGTTAGTCTCCAGTGTCTTGGTATCTGATCCAAAAATCTATCAAAGCTGAAGATTTTCAGTGGCATTAGTTAATCTATTGAGTACACCTGGATTTGTGGACAAATTTATAAATTTACAATGACTAAACAATATTATTTAAATAGCATATGATGAATAGGGTGGAGTTAGATACTAACTTGGACAGGTGACTATTTGGGAACTTTTCACTTGTACCGAAGAAAATACTGAATTTATTGCATTAAATTTACGCTTAAAATGCAATTATATCATACAATCTTGTAAGAACTATATTGGTTTATTTTATTTTAATTTAATATACCAGCGTAAGCTCAGGGGATAAGATGCGTGGCTACAAATACTGTGGTCACGGGTTCAAATCGCGCTCAAGTATTTTTTTTTAAAGAGATTTAATCGTTTATTAAGACTGGGATATCGGGAATAATATTAATAAAAATCCTGATTGATCGCCTGAATTCAGGTTTACTCTGATTTCCTGGATTGTAAGGTAAATACAGACGCGATTATTAACATACTAATAGGTGGTGTTAACTATGATAGACAATGAATTAATACTTTTTTGTGTCTAAACATATAAATTTGTAGAAATCCTCTCAAGAAGCTCATCGAAGTATATGTAAAATAAAAATTAACGAAGATTCAGATGTGAAAATGTGATTATATCACAAATTACAAATAACATATTCCGCTATTTATTTACTAACCCAACCTAAACTCACCTTAATGAGAAACAGGAATGCAGCTTTTTGATAATCACCTGATTGATTTTGTATATTTATTTACCTATAATGTCCTTGCTGCCTGAATGTGAAGTAATGACTTTTAACTTAACTAGTCATATTATTATTTTATTAATTTTTTACTCTCAGCCCAAGCCATATGATTGATATCGAAATACAGTCCGATTGATTTATTATTACCTCAATTATGTCGGATGCTAATTTGAGGATATATCAGCGTGGTATTTTTTAGTTGGTGGTCTGTCGTCGTTAGTGGGTGATATTATAGGATGTGTGTATAAGTTAATAGTGCAGTTGTTGAACATAATAAGTGTACAAGTACTCGTGGTAAATAAATACTTATAGTGTATTATAGTAAAGTATCCTTTGCTTTCATAAAAAGGTATCGAATGTCAGACGATAATCCTGCGAGACGCCGACTGACAAAAAGAATTACATGTCATCGTATCACTACTTATGTGCCTTTCTTAATATATGAACACACGAACTATCTCTACTGATAATTCTATTAAAACCTGTAGAAATTAACCATGGATCTTTAGTAATAGGGACATAGTTTATGAATGAATAAGACAGTGTCGTAACACACCGGGCCAAATCATAACCGAATAAAATTCAAAATTTAATTATACAATTCAGTTAATTAAGGCAAATTTATATGGTTTCGTTGTGGGTAGAGTACATTTTCAAAATATTACACTGTACTCTAATCTACTTTTCAGGTTTCTACGAGTTTCTATACTACCACGTAAATCAGCCTTTAGATGTGTGATTATTATTTTATTTAATAATATGCGACCAATTGAGACAAACACGAAGCGAATAAATCCGTAAGAGGAATGCCAATATGACATAATTTTATTTTTATAATAGAATTGAAATATAAGCCACTTTTTTTATTAATGCTTGTAAAGCAAAACTAACTAACTATTTTTAAGAAATGAGTTTGTTATTTCCACTATATTTTTATTACAATCTAATCTTCAGAGACTGATGACTACATGTTGATAGTCGAAAGCGCTTAGACTGTAAAAAAATAAAGTGTAAATTACAAACATATTTCTTTAAATAATAATGGAATTCCATGAAGTAATCAACACGATCAATAATTTGAACGAACCAACTTAACTAAATGGTTGTAATTCGGAATATCGTAGCAGAATATGATATTGTATTCAGTGTGAGCAATTGTGGCCTTAAGTGAGTAAATATGCTTTTAAAAAAAATAATTACTAGAGAGTTTAAAAATGGTTGATCTGTTTAGGGTTGGTGATAAAAAAATATTGAATGATCAGCCCTCACTATTATTCTGAAAAATAATAAAACTTTTTTCTTAAAATATGGATTAGCGATACATTTTATTTCATAATTTATATTTTGTAGAGGTAATAAATAGACCGTGTGTATGATATTTTATAAGACTGTGGGTGGTTAGTGAGACAGGGTGGATATTCATCATAACGACCGTGCTCTTGTTAATTTACTCATGTCATTTCAATGTACATATTATTTAAAAACCTCACCTTTATTTTATTATTTAAAATAGAGTATTCAAATATAAAGTAGAAAAAAATCTCACTACATAATACATACCAATCCATACAAACTTCAATTGTTAAATTATGAATATTATACATATTTTCTTCTCGCGCATTTTAAATAAAATTCTTTTATTTGGTATGAATATTTACAAAAAATAGATGCTCGAAGTTCATAGACTTTAATATAAATTCTATGGATTATTAACACAATAAAAAAGTAGTAAATGGCATTTCTGAGTTAAATATGCAGTTATCACCGATACATCGGTAACCCAAAACGTATCTATATCAGAGACTTATATTATGTGAAAACGTATATAAAAGCTTATATGGCATATTAACAATGGTGTTCAATAAATAAAATATGTTTAGAACAAAATATCATCATGCAATAATATTTTAAGAGAGAATTAATAATGTTGTAAATAAGTCTTATTGTTAATAAACCATCGAATTATTCATTATTCATATTTTTAGATAATATTTATAGTGGATAGGATTAATGAAAGGGAAAATTATAATGTATAATAAAGCCCAATTATGTTATATAAAGAAGAAAAAAAAAGAATAGTTACTAACAAACACAGCAAAATAATAAAATTAACATCTTTAAATTGATCAATATATATATATATATCAATATATATATATATATATATATATATATATATATATGATTTATAAAATAAATAAATATAGGTACATACCAATGAAATATTAACATTCTATCTTTATATATTATATTCTATCATTATATATATATATATATATATATATATATATATATATATATATATATATACATATATATATATATATATATATTTCATTTTAATTATACCGAGAATTAGTGATATCTTATTTTTGTCTCTAATTAATTTCTTTAACATTATAGATAATTACTTTATATATGTTATTTTAATTTTGGATTCTATGATATTTTTAAGTAAATAACTTCAGATCATATATTCCAATTCGACTATTGTGACACATATACACCTACTCACCCTTACATTTAACTATTACTCACCCTTACATTTAATGCATTGTGTAAATTTTTTGTGAATTTTATTATAATGATTATGTTAAGTATAATAAAATAAAATTAATTTCCTACTTATTTTTTCGCATGTGATTACTGAATCAATACTCGTGTGGTATGACACATTAGTTGGTTATTAATTTAATAATTAATATATAAAATATATGAGTCCCGAAAGGATATATTGTAAGTTAGTGGTTGTGACTTCGCGGGGGGCCCATAGCCTGAGGCTGTAGTGCTCTGGTCACTGCATTTCTTGACCAATTTTCTCATATGCAAACACTCGATAATGTAATCTCTCATTAACACTATTACCACTAATAAAAAAAAACTCATAGGTCAGGTCGTCCTGGTGGAAAGTGACGACCTCTAATGTCAACCAACATGTTTTTGAAATCATGTCAATATTTATTATACAGGACATTGCAATAATATTATTGATCACATTTTAAATAGTCTTAATAAATACTCTACATTGGTATTTGGCATGCGTTTAAATAGTAGATTTAAAATATATGCAGAATAACAAATCAATAAAAAACATTCAACTTTGATTAGGCGCCACTTTAATCTATTCACACATTTGAATTACAATTTATAGGTAGAATTATTTTATTATATAATCGCTTATTGGATTTAAAGTAAAATGTATTAATATAGTCTGATATAAACGTACTTATTTGATTGAAAAAATATGTTTGATTGCATTTTCATTCCAAAGTCAAATTACTACACCCAAGAAATAAAAGAAATATTGTTTTTTTTTATCAAAATTCTTCTTATTAGATGATCCTCTTAATATACGTCTTGTATTTTTTTAATTTATATTGGAGTATCCTAAGTATATAAATATAAATATATATATATATATATATATATATATATATATATATATATATATATATATATATATAATTAATCCGAGTATTATGTCATCTATCTATACAATTGAAAACATATATTTAATTAGAAAATACCTCAGGTGAAATACGCCACAAACAACATGATATTTGGTTAGAATGCTGCATGTATATATTGGAGTTTAATCTTCTTAGATTGTAAAGTGTAGTGATCCGTTATGTAAGTATATAAACCGATGTAATTGTTAAGAAAATATCACCTCGGGGCGTAAATAAATGAATATTCGTTTGACCTTGGCACATCTCTGGTCACACTGCAAGACTTCAATATCACAACCTTATCATATTTTTTTCTTAATTTTTATTCGTATCATTAGGATTATTGTTGATCTGATAGGTGGGTGGCATATTTTATCCAAATAAATATAAATTGGTACTGGAATAAATGATGAAAAGTGTGTTATGGTAATAAATAATGATTGTTATGTATTTGAAGATGATGTGTATGATATAATAGATTATGAATGGTGTATGACTGTTGGTGTTGGTTGATTCATTGAGAAGTGTGGTTTGTTTGTATAGTAAGTGGCGCTACTTGCTTCAGTACGAAGGACGGCAGCTCTTAATATGTATGTATGTACAGGGGACGAGGCGGACACCAGCAAAAAAATCAATGAGAGACATCTTCATTGATTGCCATCACCACCACTTCTCAAACTAACTTATTATTATTATCTTATTAAAAGCCAATCATGCGCCATTCAACTGAGACTAACTTTATTAATCTTATTACACTTACACCGCGCGACTCTTCTATAATGCATACAACAAATTATATACTTTTTAATTAAGAAAATTGAAATAAAAATGACGTTTTCAACCCAGACCGACCTATCTATATAGATTTAGCAAAAATATACATTCACTGCTCAAAATATTTATAGAAGGTACACAAATCGACTGCTCCAGCGTATAATATCGTAAGTGCAAAAAAAATCAGTGTGCTCTTAAGTCTTTATGGAACTGAGCCACATATTCTATGTATGAAACGTCAAAAAATGTGGATTTTCAATCATTATTTAACATATTAAGTGGGACTTTTTCGAAATATAAAAATAGTCCTATTTGACCGGCAACTAATGTAGATTCATCCATTACATATTTCATGTATATGTCAACAGAAGGTATTTAATTGTAAACTGTTATATTTTATAAATAATAATTAATCCGAGTGACACATGCCAGGCAGTGTTACCAGATTCAATATGTGGCTCAGTTCCATAAAGACTTAAGAGCACACCGATTTTTTTGCACTAGTTACACCAGATCATTGACAGATTTAAATTACAATCCAGGAAATCAAAATAAACCTGAATCAAGAAGATAGATTGGGATTTTACTTATATTATTCCCGATCTCCCAGTCGTAATAACAGATCAAATCATTTGTTTTAAATATTATATTCTCACACTACGAAAAGTTTACTGTAATATATGAATTATATTTTTAATTTTAAAGAGACATATATAGATGCTTTTGAGTTTTTGTTTATTCACTACTAATTATATTATGATTATTTTTTTATACATCTAGTCATTTATAAGAAATCAAATATATATAATTCAATAAAATTATTTATTGTAGAGGTAGGGTATGGGAAAATAAAAAAGGTCTCCCATAAGCAGCAGCAATATTTATGTATAAGTTTTTAAGCATTATATTTTGTAATTGTTTTGTTAATATAGCTTTTATTGTTGTTATTATCATCATATTTGTAAATGGGTTTTAATTTTTTTTCCATTCTTTCTATAATCAAATACTATTATTCATGTAAAATATAAATAAAACATTCTCGTGTTAGTTATAGGTAAAAAGATTTATACACTCTGTACACCTAAGAATATTTCCAAAGATGTATTGTTCTATCAATCACTGTAAAAACATATGCATAATAAAGAAATTGTAATATATATTTATGTATAATACTAATAACGTGACGCACTATTACCTTTCTAAGTTGGCCCAGTTTGTTGCGGCACTATTTTAAATTTATTTTTATATTCCCTTATATCCTTACTCTATTCTATTGCTTATTATATTTCTACCAAATTATTATGCCCGTGACCAACTATTATGAAATATTTTTTAAGGGTAAAATAATATTTTGAAAACATACCCTACTTCCAAAATAAATATTTTTAATAATTAAACACCCACCTTTGTGGGTATTTTCTCTCAAACTCTAAAAATTCTTGCGGATAACAGCTTAGTAATAAATAATTTAGAGGTACATAGATATGATGTTTGGGATTGTACGACCGAGATATTAATATAAAAATTGAATAATTATAAAATATGAATGTGTAGTATATAGTATATTAATATGTATGTATATTATAAATAAGTCTCGTCGCCGGTGGCCAAGCAGTGAAAGTTATTCCGACTCGGTCGGTTAAAAACACATACGACCACAACTAAATGCATACAATACTATATCATGTTCTGCAATTGCAGTATTTAACAAATAATTATTACACTTATATTCAATAACCCGACAGAAACTTGTAGTATATTATCCACGGAATACTCAAATTTTATATTAAATTATTGTTAAAATAAATTATTGCATCGCGAC
Organism: Agraylea sexmaculata; assembly: GCA_022606485.1. NCBI lineage: Eukaryota > Metazoa > Arthropoda > Insecta > Trichoptera > Hydroptilidae > Agraylea > Agraylea sexmaculata. The sequence goes on along the minus strand of JAGTTH010006576.1, from coordinate 79,910 downwards.
ACAAATGAAGTAATGTATTAGTAAAGAGATTCATCTTCTAACACATTTTTAATAAAGTATTATCGCCTCTCGCCTAATCTGCTGAATTAATAATCAATCAATATGGAAATCACCTGGTGGTTTCCATTGTTGTGAATATTCAACCTCGACTCACTAAGTTCAAGGGGTCGAAAATGGAAAGTGGAAAACAAGACGGCCTCAGCATCACCGGTTTGATTTACAGTATTTTTGTCGCATTTCATTAATGAACTTGTCATTTTATTAAAAAATCAAACCGATTCGCTCGATGCTGATTTTATCGCCGCGATAATATTCCCGATGTTATCAAATTATGATAATTTCACTGTCTTTATTGATAAATTTAAGTATTTTTAGAGTAGGTACTCTATGATGCTATACATAAGCAAAGATAATTTTATATCTTTGTCTTTATCGAAAAGGGGTTATTGTTTGACTGTGATTAATAATAATGCAATTTTCCATACAAAATGTGGGCGTCGCTCATCATTATTACTATGCAGTACTTGATAAACATAAAAAGTGTGCTCATTGTTTATTAATATTATTTTATCATCCTTACAGTAAATTATTTACAATTTAATTGTACAACAATTATAAAGATGAACAATAGGTTGGGTTAGGTTAGGATAATATTCAAATTGAAAATTTGATTATGGTCAGTATCGATTGATTAGTTAAAAAAATCATTCCACATTTATCCAAAAAAAAAATTACCTACAGGACATCCAAACTGTATTATTTCATAATAAAGGGATTTATTTAAATATTTGACTCTTAATATTTCTGCAATATCCAACGCTAAAATGTTCTCACCGATTCGCACTGTAATATACTTTGTTTTTACATATTATTATTTGATTTTATTATATAAGTTATATTTCTGCATTACAGTATTTTTATTGGTTGAAATACATATATACATATATTATAATTTCTTTATATAATTAGAATTTTACGTTATTCATATAATACAAAACGTCTTATGAATTAAACTTAGGTGTAAAGAATATATAAATCTTTTTTAACATGAGAATAACATTTTTATGTGAAATTAGATATATTTAATATTAAATAATAAAAAGCATGGAATGTTGAAAATCCATGGTGAAATTGAAAGAAATCTGAAATCCTGAAATTGTAAGAAAATCTGTCTTATTGAATAGTGAAACGGATTCTTTTTGTATATATTCAATTTTAAAAAGTTATGAATTTCACTACTTTTAACATTCACTGGATAATGTTTTGAATGCATTGAAGTGATATTTTATTCGTATTTTCCTATACCTATTTTCCCGGTGGTGTAATAATTTTCGCAGCTGTCTGACAATTACACGGTTTGTTTATCAGTGTTTTAAATATATGGCCGTGTCAGAAGTAGACAATGTCGTCATATGTGTTGACTGTAGTATATTTGTAGACATAAAAATGAATGATAAAAGATATTTACGCGAATTCGACAATAATGAAGTGGGCAACATGGCGCCTGCTGGCAAAAACCACCTCGCCGGCGCCACAAAGCCAATTGCCTTATCTCAAACACACAACTAATACAGATACCGCTAATTATTATTATCAATTATTTATATACTTTGTGGGGCACACACATTTAGACGTGTTATTTTTTCATAAATAAACACGCACTTGTCTGCATCCAATGCTTGGACTGTATTCTGTTCAAATAGCGTATATTGACTTGCGATCTCTACAACAATAATAATTTTTAAAGTCCCCTTTCACCTGATGGTGAAATATGAATACCCATTTTTTGTGTAATTCTACCATATAGATAAGATTTCATTTTAATTTAATATGATTTTTTATTTTTTGTCATATGCATATAATAATTGTGGATATGTTATTAGTTCGTATATAAATAGCGTTGATTTTTCACAAATTATTTTATTATCATATACATGTGAGACTTAAACCAATTAAGAATATTTTAGAGGTGATAGGATATCGCAATAAGTGAAAGAAAATTAAAAATTAAAAAAATACATATTGGGATCAGTTGTTTCAGTCGTGATTGTCGCGTCTGTATTGTGTCTGTTAAATACTTAAGAAATTTAGCAATTATTTTTAATTTAAAATAAGAAAAATAATATATTTTTGCGATACCAGATAACCCACTAATATATTCCTAATAAGTACAAGTTCACACCGTATAATAAACTTAGTCTAGTAATAAATAATGTGGCGAAAACTTTCCGTCGATGTAGTGAGAGTGTAATTTTTTTGTTTAAATTTGAACATTTGATGATTAATTTTTTCAAAATCAAAATAAAATATTAACAAATCAATCCCACCAACTGACATTATGAAGAGCTAGGTTAAAATTAAAATGTGTGAAATATTGCGTTCGTATTAAAATATTATTGCTATCTACGATATTAAAATATAATTTGCGGATATAGTCTAAGACTTAAGCCGGTGATAAAATCGCCTAGTTTCCTGCTTTTGAGTATAAATCCGTAAAATTGCAAAATATAATTTCCGTATGCTCATTATGCAGTATTAATATTTGATAGTAAACCAAACTGAGTGTTGGCAGCTTTAAGAGATCGAAATTCAAGGCTTTATATTTTAAAACGTCGACATTGATGTTGAAAAAACATATTTATCGTCATAATTCGTTTTCCATTTCATCTGCCATCAACTTCTGTTTTATTCGTCAAGGTACATATGTAAATGTGAAATAGACAAGAGAGCAAGCAACAACTGGTTTCATTTCCATACGAGTTGTTACTCTTGTAATTTAGTCGCATAAAAATTAATTGTCGCACTTTCGGTTCGGATTATCCGTCTTGTATTTTTTTAACTACGGGTATAAATCATAGACGATCGTAAAAAAACATACCGACACCTGCTTTTTTAATACGATTTATAATTTTTCATTCAGACATACATAGGTACCTACTCGTATTTATACTTAAAACATTGTATTATGTGTCCTTTATATTGTAATAATAATATTATACTTAATATTGAACACAATTTATAATAACCGATAGAATTAATTTCAACGTTTTCTAAATATAACATTAAAATTTTAAATTAAATTTATGTACAACTATAGAAATATAAAATCCAACCATATTTTCTTCTAAAATATGTATTTATACTCTCGGTGTAAGAAAATGAAATAATTATGGATAAATTTAATTTGTCAATCATTTCCGGTGAAATTTTTTTTCTTTTACTACGAGATAGGAAAGTAAAATTTATTTATATGATTATTGGGTGTAGTGTAAATATATTTTTATTGCATGTAATCACTGCGTAATTCCACATTCCATAAAACATGATTTCATTTCAATTATTTATTTGAAATAATGAATAAATTTTGCGAAAATACGAATGAAAGAAATATTATCCAATAAAAATTCCAAATTAAATTTAAAAGTTTAACTTTTCAAGAATTAGAATGGGTCAACTAAAAAAAATATCGAAATATCATTCTTACTACTGTTTTTCGCAACCGTTTAACTCAGTCAAGCATGTATTTATATGTTTTTCTTTAGTAAAAACATAATATTCATACATCATTTTTTAAACATATGTAGGTACTTTATTTTATTTGCCAATTCTCATATTTTTTACATTAATTAATCTTTGATGATGTGCTTCTATGTATATAATTTTTCTTTATTCGCATTTGATGCCCACAACTTTGGTCAATGGGTTAACATCATTTTTCTTTTAATTTAATATACAATTATAAGCGATTGAATATTAGGTACAACATAACACTTTATCTCGTGTGCTCAGAATATTTTTTTCAAATCTTGTGCTTTAACAAATATTATATGTAATTTTGCATATGGATAACTTATTATCTGTGTGTATATATAGCGTGGTTTATTATTGAATAGTCTTTCAGCTCCAAATACGGTTGTAAAATGTTAAAGACGAACAATGAAGAGAGATGGTCTGTGAAAAAAAAAGAAAGTGGTACATTATGAATCATAGTATCGAAACAATGAAGATATCCGCTGATCGATGATGATGATGATGATGATGATGATAGTGATAGTGGGTGTGCATTGAACAGCTGAACTCGAGTATAGTAAGCACGTGTATTTGACAGTGTTAATGGATGAATCAGCAGGTCATTACCCTCAACAACTTTTTAATTGGTCGGCTTCAGGCTAAATAATTAAGATAATTCACACCACAGCATCATTCATTCATAACTACATTTATCACAACACCGTCCTGGATTATTTATTATATTGTGCAATACACCAGTGGTGGCTCGTCAATATTTCTATTAGTCAATAAAATAAAAAAATATATATACAACGAATAGCACAGGATAGAGGTTTCTACCAATTTTCAATATTGATTTACTTACTTTTTCCCAGATTTTCCTATAAGATACCTACCTAGATTGTAGAATAAGTGCCTAAATCGAAACATGTTGCTGAATACCTTAATTAGTTCTACCGAAAATCTTTAAAAAAAATCGCTACGAACAATCATTATCAATCTTTTTTGTATACCGTGACGCCTTCCCTTTTGACGGGAGTCCCTATATAAGGGGTTGGCCAGGCCACCTTGGCCTTTACGGGAGAATATAGTAGAGATGGTTTCCCGGGCCACCACACAGCAATGAGTACTTAAGATCTAGTTTGCTAAGCTAGATCTACCAAGTGACTCCGGTGCCGTGAATCGAACCCGGGAGTCTTTACCCACGAATCCGTTACACTAACCACTGGGCCACAAGGCGGCTCTCTTTTTTACAAATAAAATTTTAAAAATGTACACATTTTCACTGACAGGTAGCAAAAACGTGTTTTTATTCTATTAACATATATCAAATTTTATAAATTTTAAACATGGTCACAGAAACACGAATTCCTGAAACCTATCACATAATAAAAGAATAGTTGTTTTTTGAGTAAGGTTAAAAAACATATTTAATAAAAAAAAAATATTATAAACTCTAATTTAATTGTTGTTGGATACATGTGATTATTTTTTTACATTATTTTATGTTCATAGGTAGTTTAATTTACTCATAATTTATTTAAGGAGACCGTTTGCATAGTATGTTTTTTATACTTATTTGGACATAATACTTATATATTGGGTAAAATCTCCTCCTTATCCTGTATTAAATTATCCTCTACTCAGTATGAATCAATTATATAATCTGCATCTTACAGTTAAGCTAGTTATTATAATAGACCAAAAATAGCAAAACTGTGATGTTGCATTGTTATTTTCTAGTAGTGAATGTGAGCCTCTCATTACAATGCAATGCTAAGAACACCCCATGGTTTTCATTGAATCGTGGTGTATGCATGTGACAATTGAAGGTACTTTATATGTGATATTTGTAACCAGTTTAGGTGAAATGGGTTGTGCCAAGCTTATCGCCATATCTGCTATCTTGAAACATAAATAAGTCAGTCTTTTTATAGAAGTGACCGCTGGCATTACCGGACTTTATCCGCACACAACACTGCAAAAACTCACTTCACCATAATCGAATACCGTTTCTAACGCTACACAACACCATATCCTCACTTTAAATACCACCGAACAATCACTAAATACTGGCTAGTATCCTAGGGCTTCTCCTATTATTGATATTAAAGCGCGACGTTATGTGTGCGCTATAAGTTCGCTTTGGGAATGAGCCAACTTACCGCCGCGAAGGATTTCTATTAATAAAAACATCAAATACGATTCATTAAATCAAAGTTTTTCCAATTTAACACACGACCAATATACTATTGACTGCTTTATTATCTCCACATACATACAAAATTTAGTCGCTAGCTATAATTTTCGTACAATAAGACCTTTCGAGTGGAAGCTTCCGATTTTTCATTGTATCATATTCCGATATGTGGGACTATAGCACAATAATAAAATTCAATGAAACTCCTTTTTTTTTCAGATTGAAATTAAAACGCATTTTTACAAAAAAAAATGGTATATATTTTGGGCATATAAGAAGTCAGAAAACTGAGGGCCGATATCAACAAGTTTCTTTTAATAAATTTTGATTCTCATGCAGATTTTAAATATAAAAAAATAATTGCCATTTATTAATAAGCTATAATACAGTAAAATAAAAAAAAAACTACAACTTGCATGAAAAACGCAATTTAATAAAAAAACTTATGCCACCTTGTTGTACTCACCGCTCAAAGTTACACTTTTATAATGTTTGTTATTTTATTATGCATATTTTACATTCCCTTTCCTTTTTTAGATGAACGAATACAATTTTTAAAATCGGTTTTTCATATATTTGCCATGTTTTATTATCGCTCGTGCTGTCTATAGGTGAAATATATATTTATATTGATATTTTTGTATTGTAAGTTTTCTCCCATTGATCTTTACTGAATTCATATGATCTGTTTGGTAAACTGAACTGTGCAGTTAATTATCGAATTGATTTTTTAGGGTTTAGCCTGTGCTCATAGTATACTTATACGAATTTGGTAATAATAATAAAATACCCAAAGAATTGTGGTTTTTAACTAATTAATTGTACCGTAAAATCCATTCAGTATTGTTATTGTGTATTGTTAAGCGTCTGTCACAATATCATAAGTCAAGTGGACTCAGCTAGACAGACTGCTTCTTACTTTTAGACACCCTGGTAAATTTATCACCACATTTCCCGTTAAAATCATGATCGGAATGCCAAATAGATTATAATTATATCAAATATAATGAATAGGGCCCAACTTTGGGTTCCAAACCAAATAAATACGCTCGATACTTTTTTGTATTAATGAAATCATAAAACATGTGCTTGTAGTTTGTTTTCTGTTATTTAGATTTTTGTCAGAAGTTTAATTTTTTAACCATCTCCTTGAAAATCTACCAAGAAAATGTTAATTTTATATAATTCTATCTTGGCCAATTAAAAGACTATTTTACTTCATATCATAAACACATGGTATCATTTTAATTATATAATTTGAATGTATCCGTAAGCAAAGTGCTCATTTTCCGGTTTCAAACGGCAAAAAGATAAAAATGTTTAATGACATCATGTATTTAAGCAGAGTTCATTATGAAAATTGTCTTTTGAGATCAACTGTCAACTCTATTATATCCGCAAACTAGTTATGCAATAAAATTCATTTGATGTTGTGGCCAATTTTTTCACATGCATTTTTTTTTTTGCTTCGTCTGCGTTTTCAGTACAAAGAGTTTTATTTCATCGGATCAATAAATGTATTATTTCCGTGATAAAAGCATCAAAGATAACATGGACGGCTCCTGAAATCCAACGATAAAATTAATCGTCGATTGAAACTGATAAGCAATTATTATGGCTGAGTGCGTATCTCAGATCGGTGTGATGACAATATTAGTCTTCTTTATGGGTACTGCGGTATTATAGTGTGTTGATACATTTATTAGGAATAAAGCAGTGTTAAAAAGAATGCAGTTGGTATATAATTGTAGTTGTAAAGAGTCAGCGAAAGCAGGTTAACGTCGTCTCTTAGCTGCTTTATGCACAACCGTCTCTCATTATGACAACAACCGCATTCACCATTCGCCACCCACAACTATTTTTAAACAACCTAATATTATACAATGTATACTAATTTATTATTAAATGTCTCCATTATCTTCCTTCTCTCTCAAATATATAAAAATAAATTTCAAAAATGGTGAGAACTTCATTGTTGCAATCCAGAGACCAAAACTGCTGATTTAATTTTTGTATGAAAATCATTATTATTAATTGAATGTTTACAAATTCCACTTGTATTTATAGAAAATTCATTGAAATAGGCACTAATATGTTTGCAAGATTATTGCAATTTTCGGATGAATCGCATGAATTTATTTTATATTTATCTGTTGGTGGTCTATTTAATCGTTATAGTTATAGAACGTTTCATATACTTTAATTTTTATATATTAGTTTTTATAAAGATGCTCTAATTTACTATCTATATTGAAATGTTGAATGTAGAAATGTTTTAAAAATTTAGTTGGGGGTTTGAAAATGCGATTATTTAGTTTTTTTACTATGAAAATAAATTCCTGTCTACCTGACGATAAATATGTATTACAATTTCCATATTAAATTTTAATTTGTATATTGATTGATAAAACAATACATATTAGAAATTAAAAATAGGTGTACAGAGTATATAAATCTTTTTATTTATAACTATCCTATGAATTTTCTTTTGTATTTGACATGAGAGGTTGAATTATAAAATAAAAAATAAAAATGATATCAAAAATATAATGTTTAAAACTAAATAACTATTATAGAACGTTACCGATTCAATTGTTGTATTAATATTAACCTTACAATCATTGACAATAGAGTAAAACTAGAGATGAACGAATTAATTCTTTTTTTATTCAATTATTTGAGTACTATTTGCCTATTCCCTGAGCTATTTGCATTCTTTATTACCTGCATTCATATATTTCTTAAAATGAACAACATGTATTTGAGTTATATACTATTTTTTATAAATACCCTCTATATTAAAACGGATGAAAAATAAACAAAAATAATATAATAATAGGGGATAACATTAAATAGATTAATAATCAATCATACACATTCAACATTAATACTACAAATTCAACATTAGCATTTTTAATGGAAAAAAGATTAAAATTGTGTGTTAAGTGATATTTGGTGATAGTAATATGATGTTAGAAGGTATGGTAATAATGTTGTTAATTGAATGAGGTAATAACAGTTATAAATACATCCGGATACAGGGCGAAGAGTACATAGTATTTTAGTTGAGCGTCGCGACGCCCGTTAAATATGTTCTATAACGGCGTCGGAGCGTCGCGACGGAACTGCAATAACATCACACTTAATACACACTATAATAACACCACAAATGAACATCTCAAATAAACATATTATATATTAATAAATACAAACAAAGCATATTTATATTAGAACAATTAGGTACTTATAATACATATGATACAACACAAGTATAATATGTGTGGTTTGTGGCAGGTCACTCAATATGTTTTACTTATACAACATTAATTACCTCTTAAAATTACAAGTGTGACAAAATATATTGTCACTTTATCTCACAGATGACTTAATTATCCTTGTATTCATGTCAGTCGTTTTATTTGTTCCAGGTAATTAATCACAATATTATGATTTGGCTGAATCTTGGGAAGGCGGTCTTAATACATCATCAGTAAGTGCTTAATTTTGAATTGAGTTTTCAATTGAACAACATGATTTAATTAATATAAATCAATAGACGTGTACAGTAAAGATTTTAAATTTATTTTGAGTATTCTGTAAAGGTTTTTTTTCTTTAAGTCTTTTTTATAGATTTTAAATTACAGATTAAGATGCTATTTCTGGATAAATTTTATATTAAAAAAAATATATTATAAGGTTATAAAATTATATTACACCAAGCCTCCACTAAACCTAAGTTGTAATGCATAAAAAAATTATGTGATAATCGTTACAAAATATCCAAGCCATAACAATACGATTTTAAATAATAAAAAATAGTACCTATATATGGATGTCAGAAACGAAAATCCTTGAAATCATAAAATTTAAGAAGATTTTTGGATATTTTATTGAGAGTTTCAAGTTATCTTTTTGTGAATATGTATATTTAATTGCTCATAAGAGCTTTTTTTACAGACAAGACAAAAATAATTTTAATAAAAAAAGGTTTATAAAAAGATTGATTGAAAAATTAGGAAAATGTCCAAAAAAATACTATAGTAGCCAAACATGTTGTAAAATACAGGGTCCCCGATAGACTCTCTCTACTCGAGTAATCACCTACTTTACAATCCAGGGTATCAGAGCAAACCCTCTTGTTAATAGTTTAATCATATATATTGATTTCAGTAGATTGATTGTAGCGAGAAAGTATTGTAGTGTTTTTTTTATTTAAAAGGCTTGTGTCACGATTAGAAGATTATGAATTTATTACAATATATTATAAATATTGAATCAGAGTCGGATTGGGAGTGCGTAGTTTCGATTTAGTGCGTAAAACGGTCTATAAATACATCGGCCGCCAGTTCTTTTGGAACGCTGACAAGAGCTTTATCAATTTTACGATTTTTCAGATATTTTAATGCCATTACATTTCATTCGTCTGTCTTGGCTCTTCTTCACTTTACAAATCCGACATGTCTAGACACATAAGGCAACTTTCTACACACAAAGAACATGTCCAGTTTCTCACGTTTAATCACTTTCAACTAAACCACATGCATTATTCTTTACATACCGACTATGATTTTCTGCTTTTACAATATTATAACTGCCAGTGTTTAATTAAAAGGAATGCAACTTAATTACTTAAAGTGAAACATTCTACAATAGCCTTCATTTAATAATTTGTGTAATAACAGAGACGATATAAAATTCTGTCTGAATAAAATCTATTTATTAGGAAGATTCTTTGATTGAAGGTGTTTGGTATTTTATACATTATTTGAGCTTTACTTTACAAATATGTGTTCAATATTTCTGATGGTCTTATTGACAACTTTTTTCAGTGAACTATATTTCCATTAATATTTATAAATGATTCGTATACTTTTTTATTAAAGCTTTCAACATCTTGTCAATATATCTCAGTAATCTGATTTTTTTTTCAAAATGTATGACAAGGCCCACAAAAAAATTAATCTGAATTTCAGTAAATATTATGAATATAATTTGAACTTGCAATTAGATTAAATTAATGTATTGGGATATCATCGGTTGTGTTTTTAAGATTAAACTTTTTGTTATTTATTAAATAATGTTAGAATCAGAGCTTTGTTGACTATTGTTGTTATTTTTAATGTTTTTTTTATTATTTTACCCAATTGATATATATATAAATAATTCGAAATATTTTTATACTATTCTCTACTTTATAGAAAAACATAAGTCTAAAAAAAATTCAATTCGTTTTCATGTATATACCTATTCTAAAATCAGCACCATAAATAAATTATTACATAGAATAAGAATAATTTTAATAATTGTTTCTATTTTCATAAAATGCCTTTACATCATATAATAATAATTTGAAATAGTATCCATTAAAGTATAATGCAGTTTTAAAGTTTATAAAGACAGTTTTATCAAAAGAAGAAGCGCCAGCAAATAATTATTTACGCTCGTTCATACATAATCCTCGTCCCGGATTCGATAAATGCGTTTTCGCTTTATGTTGTTTCTGTTCTTTTAACAAAATCGGGTTTTACCATAAATTTGTTTTGTTTGATCAATAACAAGTGTTATTGACCGGTGAAATGGAAAGTTTATGCGATTATTTCTTATGAAAAAAAAACACGTAAATCAAACCTTATGTCATATCGTTCCCGAAATATAATCGATAAATTATTAAAATGTGATTCTCAAGTGAGAATCTCTAAATAAATCATCCAAAGAACAACTCTAGATCGGCCAAGAATTTTGCAATTAGATTTTTATTAGACTAATTAATCATTTCAACGGACGTGAAAATGTTTTTCTGTATTAAAGTGTCGCTGGATATTAAATTATTTATTCATATTATAACGATTTTACTTTGCGATAATTCTGATATTATTTTACAAATTGTTCAAGCACGATTAGTGAAGTGAGTTTTTGTATCAATCGGACCAACCCGATACCACCGATATATTAGCAGGATCTACAACTGGATGTATAAATATCAAGATGGTGGACCAAGCAGCAAGAGTTTGACAGTGTTTAAACAACAGTAATCAAGAGAGATGTCATCTCTATAGAGAGAGAGAATCATCTCTATCGAGAATTCATACGAACTGGCTGTCGAATGGTGTCTCACTTAGACTCACCTATATGGTCCGCCATCTTTATATTTACATACATTTATATTTACATATATACATACAGTTATAAGGCCTGATCGGTGGTATCGACCAACCACAAAAGGGATATTTTTTTAATTTTATAAGCTAAAGCAGACATACCAAAGGTCATTTTCAATAAAATTAACTTTTATAAATTCAAAATTAAAACTACCATCATCACTATCATTAATCGCGCTACAAATAGAAATAAATGATAAAATAATATTTTTCTATCTCCCCTTTTTCACCAACGGCTATCGTAAGAAGGTTCTCAGTATTATTTGTTTATGGCAACACTGGGCAAAACTAAGGTTTTTCATGATCAATATTACTAATATTAGTTAATCAACACTATAATCAATTTACCCACATCCACATATATATAGATATTTATGATGTTGTGTATTTAATATGTTTATTTACATATTTTTACCGGATTATGTATTGAGATGAGTGTGTCGCGATATTTGGAACGTCTGGCTCGTGTCCAGTGCATTTTTTTTCAAAATCACGCACGTTACTTATTCAGTAATGGATTGCGAGTGAAATGCATTATTCATCCAATATTGTGAATACTGTTTGAAAACAACCCGCTTACTATTTGATACATATATAAATTAAAATATATCTGGGTGTTGGATGCTTCTAACTTTATATCCAAATACAATATACCTAACACATATAAAAACTCTAAAAGGCGTACGAGGCAATTTAGTACCTATAGAATATAATTTTTTCACACAAATATTATTTATTATGATGATCAAAAAATCCTATATAAATCATAAAATCATCTCCATCCAGGTTTTCTTTGATTTTCAGGATTATAAAATATAGGATTACTATTAAATCTGGAATAAAGAACTTTATTAAGTAATTATGTACAAGTAGAGTAAGAATAATTTTATATAATATATTTTTATAATATTAATAATATCTTCAGAGCTTATAATCTTTTGACCATTTTTTCTGTTTATATGTACATATCTCAAAGGTTTTTTTAGAATTTAGTTATAATTTCTTCCTTGACTAATTCCAGTTTGTCATCGTTTTGTTTTGAAAATAAGCTAGTGATTAAGATTATTTTGATTCAGATAAATCAAGTATTAAAAAAACCATCCAAAGGTGTTTACATGCAGTAAAAATTATCGTTTATTTAGTTCAACGAGAATAACATATAAAAATACAAATTCTGCCAAAAAAAAATTATCATTTTTCGGTGTTATTTTTAAGGTAATAACATTCACCCAATTATTGACCTTGTTATATTCTCAGTTATATTATAAAACATATTATTATTCAGTATTGAAGTGAGCGCACTAAGAGCGAAATGCACGCATACAGTAATTTCAACACTAACCAATAACCTTTTTCACTTGCAAATATTTGATATCAAATCTGCATTTTATCTTCAGATCTCATATTCTTAATTAAAAATGCAACGGTTTAGAACGTGCCGGCTTGCACGTTTACAAAATTCATATAATTATATAATATAGCAATTTTTTTGTATATTTCAATTTTTATGTAGTATTGAAGATAGTGAAGAGCCGCCTTGTGGCCCAGTGGTTAGTGTATCGGATTCGTGAGTGAAGACTCCCGGGTTCGATTCACGGCACCGGAGTCACTTGGTAGATCTAGCTTAGCAAACTAGATCTTAAGTACTCATTGCTGTGTGGTGGCCTGGGAAACCATCTCTACTATATTCTCCCGTAAAGGCCAAGGTGGCCTGGCCAACCCCTTATAAAGGGACTCCCGTCAATAGGGAAGGCGTCACGGTATTTTATTATGAAGATAGATAGATATCCAGCGTGGTTACAGCGTGGCAGTGAAGCGGTGGAAATAATTGTTTATATAAATGTGTAATAAAAGGTGTTGTACATCTGATATGGGCAAGAGTGTTGGTATTAGCATATAATAGAGGTGTGCCTTCTCCGCCCCCGTCGTCGCCAAGAAACTACTCTTCACACCTGATGATCTCTGAACACCAAGTCTCCTCCTTGGCGCCTCAAACCTTTTGTAAATATATTTATAAACCTCTTCACTGTGTACCCACCACACCTATTCAAATATATCCGCTCTTTTATGGACTAAACAGGCCACCGATACTCCAAGGATTTAACCAAGTACCTTTTCACTAAAAGGATACTCTTTTCATTCATGGAATAAAATTAGACATGGTATACATAAATACAGCAACCATAGGTTTGAAATAAACAATTACTGCGTTTAAGTGCATTGCTTTTACGGCAAGCTTAAATGAAATTATTCTGGAAAAATAACTGACACTGCTTTACTGACCCCCCGTATACATTATGTTAAAATAAATTGTTAACCGATTTTGAATGCTTTTGACTACATTGTCGTAGTTATTATCGGGAATAAATTATGATATTGACCATTCAAATAATTTATAAACCTACTACATGAAACTGAATTGGAATGAACTATTAAAATTTCTAATTAGATATATGTTTTAACGAAAAGACGATGTCGCGGCGCGTTTTGCATTAATTTAATTATTGAATTTAGTTTAAAAAATGCAAAGGGCTAATTCGATTAGTTAGTTTTTTACTATGAACATACATAAATATTATGTATTACAATTACTTTATTTTGTTTGAATTTTACATAAATCTTTAAATCTTTTTACCTATAACCTTGTATTTGACATGAGATTGTAAAAAGTATGGGGAAAAATAAAATCCCATTTAAAAATTACCTGACGATACTCAAATAAGTTTTATCAAATATTCAACATATTTCTATTTGGAAAAGTAAACACGAATCCGTTGAGGTAGTTTATGAAAATTGCACTATTACAAATTATGAAACGTAGTTAAATAAAAAAAACTTGGTGGGTATTGAATTGACGCATTGGTCTAGATTTTTACATAGTGTAAATTGAAGTAGGTACATGTAAATAATGTCTCCCCTGTGCTGAATGCTTGTATAAGAAAATATGCAAAATCGGTTGGACATTTGATGGAGGTGTTTATTTTAAAGTAAGGAATGTACTACATAATATATATATTTAGAATGGTTAAATGTTAACACGGCACGTTCGATGAGTATTGAAGTGACAGTGCTAAAAACACCCACGCCCGATGATTGTGATTTTTAACCAGGCATTCATATTTATCGACTTGCGCATATTATACATGTGTTATTATTATTATTGCATAGCCAATGTTAGTTTCGTATACGAGAAGAGAGACAGACACGAGAAGAGTAATCGCAGTGTTTTACAAACAATGGCAACAAGGAATGTCAACTACATTCCATTCGCGCCCGCCAAATTGTACCACCATTTCAATTGTCTTCTGTGGCCTTACACTCTTTTCTTTCCGCATTTTTAATATCGATATACTTATTATTATCCTCGATGAATGTCAACTCGAAACAATTACTGTACTTAGATTCTCATAAATGTGAACAATCTTTGGCTTACTAATAATTTGTTCACCACACTCTATTTTTACTCACTCATTTAAACTTATCTCACTATGTGCATTGCACACGATACTCTTTTAATAAAGTTATAATTATTTTAATATTTTTTTTAGCAAAATTTCATTAATATATCTAATTATGTCAACTAATGTTATCCATTTATAATTACTATTTTTTATTTTTTATTATTATGTTGCTCTCTTTTCACTTTTTATCTTTTTTAAGTTAATGCCGTAAATATAATAAATAAATAAAGATTAGGTTACTAACACAAAAACGTAGCTACCAAAAAACCGTGATTGTAACATTTCTTGTATCAGAATTTCATTTATAAATATATTGCGCGAAAACTTATGCCATATATTTAATATTAATCGAATTATAATAAGAAATAATATGTTATCAACAAATAATAGCCAAGTTTCTAATTTTGCACCAAAATAATATTATAAATAAATATTTATGAACATTTTTGTTAGTTTCATATAAAATTAATGTATAGATACGTTTTTGTATTAATAATCTATATGGGGGAAAGACTTCATAAAAATGTAACTCCGTCCTCTTTATGCATAATTAATCTGGAATAAAAATGATACATTATTCACTTTCTATGGAGCGGGGAAAACCTGGTCCGAGATTATCATTACGATGACTGATAATAAAAAAGGTATCTTAGGTTTATGGTAAATAATATAACAATCAAATTCTAAAAGAGAAACTGATACATACAATCAATAATTATGCTTAAAGGTTAATATATTTTAATTTTCATATCAAAATTTCAAATATTATTGATTTGAGAATCTCAACTCATTGCACATTTATTTAAATAATTATCATCCTATCCTTGTAAGATCTAATATATATGCATATTACAATTTCTTTATTATGCATAAGTTTTTACAATGATTGCCTTGGGTAATAGACTTAGGTGTACATAGTATATAAACCTTTTTACCTATAACTAATTTGAGAATTTTTTATTTAAATTTGACATAAATAATAGAAATAATCAAATTATAGAAATAATGAGAAAAAAAATAAAAACCCATTTACAAATTTGAAGATTAATAAATAATAACAACAATATTAACAAAATATAATGCTTAAAAACTAAATAACAGTTTGTTTTGGGTAAAACCAAATTTGAGTTAAGTGGATTATTAAAAAAATATATTTTATTTTTAAAAATAATATCACTTTTGGAAGTCAATTGGTAAAATGAAATTACGTTTCCTCAATGCATATTTGATTGGGTGATGTCTTATGATTGGGTTAGTCGGGAAGTTAGTCATTTTAGTGTAATGTTTTTTACTCAAATCTGTGATAAGATCTAATATGAATCCTCAATGCACCACATCATTTTTAACAAGAAATCAATTTAATAGTATAAATATATTTTAATATTGACACTAATTTATACGCATTTGAATATTGTTTACTGATATGATTACTCTCGTTGGTGATATTTGAATGATTTAACCATATGTAATCATCGAGCGTGGATGTACGTTTGACATAACTAAAGTACAGTGTGTTATAGTAAAATAAGGGTAATCAATCGATGGTTATATTGGCGAGTAAATTCAAATTTGTCACGGACACGCCCTGGTGGCTTGAGGATGTACCGACTAACAACAAGTATGCTGTTCGAATACCAATTACCTCCAGGTGTGACGATCTCTTTTAAACTACTTACCAATAAAATGCCATTCTTTTAAAGTTTTTAGTCCATAAATGATATTGATGCACCTATTTTTCAATCAAACTCACTATTCTGAGATCCATGCTTCATACGAAAGAATATAAAATTTCCCATACAAGATAATTCTTTGAAAATAGAAGTATGACTTCACATCAAATTAAATGACTGGTGTAAATTTTACAATACACTTGAGTTGAGTATATGTTTTTTCTCGGCTCAATTGATCAATCAATTAAGAAGCATAATTTATGGCACTTCTCGTCTGTGTAAATAATTAAAGATTATTATTTTTTATACAATTAGATGTACGTGTATGTTGTATTAGTTATTGTGTTGAATAATATATCGCTCTCGTTTACGCACTGTTTGATTTTAACAAACAAGTGGTTGTTTTAGATCAGACCGAGTTCTTCCTTAGTTAAGGATGTCCGTCATATTGAATACGTCCACATAATCTTGAAGGGCATAATTAAATAGATCACTATTGGAAAGTTATTTTATAATTATTTTTTTTAACAAATGCACAATTTTAATCCAACCCCACGAAAATAAATACAAAATACACATATTTTACAGTCTAAAGTTTAGACTCTAAACTCTAGCTTAACCCCCATAAATTTATTAAATAAAAATCTCGATCTTAAGTGAGAAGATCAAGTGATTAGTAGCAAAAATAGTAATTTATCTATAAAAATCCATTGAAGACAATTAGTCAAATCAATGACTAATTTAGATTATTCCGAGACAGATGCACGGGAATACGAACCCGAGCCAATTGGACGTCAGCAAAGATTTTCTAAAAATTATACTGACATCATGGATCGTTAATAATGCTTGCATGCGTATTATATTATATATTTTATAAAATACATTATTAATATTATTTTAGGCATTGTAATTATTATTGACTAATTTATTTTAATTATTTCTGTTTCACTTTTTATTTCTTTTTATAATAAATTATTGACGATGTATAGTTTAAAAAAATACTTTGACATCCAAGCCAACGCGCCAATTGCGAAAACATTGTTTTTATGAATAAATTAATGATTTTCTATAAAACTTAATAATAAGTATATATATATA
>JAGTTH010006576.1:0-61713 GCA_022606485.1 Agraylea sexmaculata | reverse complement strand
TATATATATATACTTATTATTAAGTTTTATAGAAAATCATTAATTTATTCATAAAAACAATGTTTTCGCAATTGGCGCGTTGGCTTGGATGTCAAAGTATTTTTTTAAACTATACATCGTCAATAATTTATTATAAAAAGAAATAAAAAGTGAAACAGAAATAATTAAAATAAATTAGTCAATAATAATTACAATGCCTAAAATAATATTAATAATGTATTTTATAAAATATATAATATAATACGCATGCAAGCATTATTAACGATCCATGATGTCAGTATAATTTTTAGAAAATCTTTGCTGACGTCCAATTGGCTCGGGTTCGTATTCCCGTGCATCTGTCTCGGAATAATCTAAATTAGTCATTGATTTGACTAATTTATTTTAATTATTTCTATTTCACTTTTATTTCTTTTTATAATAAATTATTGATGTATAGTTTAAAAAATACTGACATCAAGCCAACGCCAATTGCGAAAACATTGTTTTTATAGTAATTAATGATTTTCTATAAAAACTTAATAATAAGTATATATATATATATATATATATATATATATACTGCTGCTATATATATATATATATATATTACAATTTCTTAATAAATATGAATTAATATTAATACAATACATCTTAGAAATATAATTTATGTGTATCAAGTATATAAATATTTTTACTTATAATTAACATTCATTATAATATAATTAATTTTCATTTTTATTTGACGAGTGATAATATTAAAATATAAAAAATTAAAAATATGAGTTTGATTAAAAGAAAATTTGAATCAAGTGACTTATTTGAACGTTACTTTATTTTTTTAAGGATATCAATTTTGTAAGTGTAACTTAATTAGTAACGTTTCCACGAGTTATATTTGATTATATTTACATTACTTATAATATGTATAATCGGAATGTTAAGTTATTTTAGTGTAATGCTAATATATACTATCAAAGATGTGGACCTCGTGGAATTCCTCTAAATTTATAATTACGGCAACATTCTGAATATAAGTTTTATTTAAAATCAAATAAATATTAAAAACGCACGTCCACCAGTTACGATTGTCTAGTTTTGGTTTAAGATTGTTTGTAAAAACGGTTATTAAAAATAAAAAGGTTCGTGATATAAAGAGTCATAATATGTAGACGGCATTGTTTTTGTAGAGATTCGCATCGATGTAATCGGTCAATAAGTCTCATGGGATTTTCAGTGGCTTGGAGTATCTGAAGTGGAGCATGGCAGAGTGTTGTCCATGGCAGAGTGTTGTCCATGGCAATGAATGCTGTGTATAATAATAATAAGAGATGAACAGTGTGATTGGCCATGTTGTAGCACATGTTAAGTTAGTTACACGATCATGATGAAATGGCGAGGGTCTGTCTGACTAAAAGGGAAGTCAAGTCAAACCAATCAGACGACATCGACGCGCTTCAATGGAGGTTTCCGCTTCCCGTTGACACACCGACAATTCTTCCACCTCGTACATTTATTATGATATCGAGTCTAGCCACTCATGCATTCAATTCAATTATTTATTACTCTGGATTATGATTATACCATAGATTTTTTAAATTATTATTAAGAGAATCAGTCGTCTGAAATACCAGAGAACCAACATCTCTGATGGAGCTTTGTTTGAGAGGGGTTTTTAGACACAACAACGTGTTAATTGTCTGTCGGTGATCTTAACTATTGCTAGTTACACAGGTCACCTACTTAATAATCGCCTCAGTATTTACCTTACAATACAGGAAATCAGAGTAAGCCTGGATCAAGACGATCGATCGGGATTTTATTAATATTATTCCCGATCTCCCAGTCGTAATAACCGATCAAATCAAATTAAAAATTCTTGACTTGAATGGGATTCGAACCCATGACCACAGTTATAGTAGCCACGCGCCTTATACCCTGAGCTATCACGCTGGTTATATAGATATAAACATTAGATATCGCATTGCATATAAATAATTCGTGTAAACCTGTATTGTTGCACTATTCTCTCCTATTCGATAAAGGCATAAGTGTGTCTCTCTCACTCAACACATTTCTAGTGACCCCTAAGATTGTTTGTGACAATATTTTGGCAATTAAAACTGAAATATAATTTTAAACATCTTAAAGAAGTACTGAAAAAACTGATATATTTGAGTGTATGTTTGAGTCCATATGACATGTAGTAACAATGCATTTACCCATTTTACTGTGAAAAATAACTGAAGATATGAAGAGAGATGTTTACAGTATAATTTTTGCCATGTAACTGATGTTTTCGGCTACTTGATGTACTTGAACTAAACACGAATTTAGCCACTCATGCCATATATTATGTTTATATCTATGGATTATATGTAGTTAAAGAATAAATTAGTCACACTCCAAACTATCAGTTATTTGATCGGGTTGTAAAGTATTGTACGTATAGAATTAAATTAATTTCAAATCACAGTGATTTACTCGATACCACCAAAATATGAGCAGGCCATATAACTGTATGTATAATTATCAATATGATGGATGGATGGAGATTAATTTAATTAATTGTTAACGCTTAATGTAAATTCGTGTGAATTCTAGTTAGAGGTGTACTCTTGTTTATATAGTGTTAATCACCTTGTTGAATCAATCAAAGTCATATACTTGGTCTGTCATATTGATAATCATACATCCAGTTGTAAGGCTTGCTAATATATCGATGGTATCGAGAAAACCACGGTGACTTGGTTTAGTCGAAATGCATAATATATTTCTCCCTGCTGATAATAATATCGTTTCATTTTTTTTTTCGAAATAAAAGATACCCAAGATGTTGTTATTCCATTAATTGAATTTAAAATATTAGACATTTTAATTTAAAATTACCGTCGGAAAAAAAACATACTTTAAGAATTCCTTTAATGCATGTATTTATAATTCGATTAAAGAATAATTTAATTTACATAAGTGCATACATATGAAAGTCTCCATATTGGTAATGATTAAGGCTAGTTGATGCGAGGAATGCTATTTAATAATATGGTGATGATGATATTGATAGAAGTTAGTGTCAGATTGGATGTGAAGGTTGTAAGTAGGCGGTATTTTAGGAATGTTGGAGTCCAGGTGTTCCGCCCTTATAAGTCAGGGCGGTGAACACCCGTTTGGCAACGCCGAGGACGACTTCTTCACTTGCTTGTATCACAAATTCCCTGGGGATCCCTGATTGACAGTTGACGTGCTGTAAGCTTACCTTTTCAGGACTAGATCTCCGAACTAAATCTGTAAGTCTTTTTACCAGCTACACGAGTACTACTTCCACGTACTATGATGAGATTCATCGCACCTCTTACCATCATCATGTACATAATAAGCCTTTCAGTGCACACTTTTTATTTGCTTATACCCCATTATAAATTCGCTGGAATTATTTTTTTTTACCCTTTCGTGCCCCGTGGGAATACGTATTCCCACCAATGTTTTGCTCTAATAAGACCACTGGAAATAAATTTTCCCGATATTTTTTACTACTTTTATCTAGTATCCAGTATTGACTAATCGTTAAAATAAGAATCTGCACGTATTGTATGTATGAAATGTATGAAACGTCAAAAAAAATATTTTCAATCATTATTTAACCTATTAAATGGGACTTTTTCGAAATAGTAAAATAGTCCAATTTGACCGGCAACTAATGTAGATTCATCTATTATCTATTACACATTTCATGTCTCTGTCAATAGAAGGTATTCAATCTTAAATTGTTATATTTTATAAATAATAATTAAACCGAGTGACACGTGACAGAAAGTGTTACCAGATTGAATATGTGGCTCAGTTCCATAAAGACTTAAGAGGACACAGTTTTTTTTTGCACTTACGATATTATACGATAAATTAAGTTATTTCCCAGACATACACACACACACTCGGGGAGCAACTAATTATAAATGTGTCCTTTTTGTAAAATTTATCCGACGATGTCTCAGCGTGATACTAATTAATTATTTGGTTCGCACAAGTCCGAAGTGCAACAACAAAAGCGAGAATGGAATTTGTACGAGTGTTGTTTCTTTTGGCCGGAGACCCAAATAAAAATGGGTGGTAAGCACTTTCCGAATACAAAAGACGGTATTTGGTGTGTTTGCTGGTGTTGAATACAAGGCAGACATGTTTATTGACGTGCGAAAAAGCCGAGCAGCAAAGCGAGCCTTCATAAATCTGGCATCGCTAAAGGCACACCTCACTTCAATACAGCCTCTTTTCATAAAATTACACCTTATCATTAATAATATCTAGATTACAATGCCTCTTCCCTGCTTAATTATAATCATTCCAAATATTCCTTTGGTCGCTTCAAACTTATTGAACCAGATTTTTCCTCATTTTGAATTTTCTTAAACAGGAACATTATAACTAACCACATATTTTAAGTCTAATTATCCTATTGTTCGTCTTTTAAAATATTTTTTTGAATAGGCTATATCCGGTTAGAATAGAATTTAGGCTATTTATGAGACATTTCCGCGTGTCTGGCGCCAATGCATAATTTAAATGACTAATAAAAAACAAAGCCCACATAAAATATAACATCGTAATTAACTGACTAATCCGTTAACTATTCCCAAGAAAAATAATTAATTGATTGGTTTTAAAATACCTACCCTTAACCTATTTTAGCATACTATCTTATACAAAAGTTATAATCTATAAAGTCTTTTTTATATTTCCTATGGTTATATAGTTTTATTTTCGGTTTCCGCATTAAAGATTTCTTTTCGGTTTATTAATATTATTGCGTTTTCAGATAAAAAAATAAAAATAATGTAAATGATCAAGAGCCTGACGGGAACCACGTGATATTGAGAAAACTGAATTTCAATGAAAATTTGTTTGATTTTCAATTAAAAGATTAAATCATTATTTATTTATTTACAATATTATGTATTATTCATTTGACTATTTATATAGAAAATCACATCTATGGGTGATTAATATCTATAAAAATCACTTGTTAAGTTAAACATTGCATGAAAACGTTTTTCATATACTACATATTTTAATAAAAGTCAAATTATAATTAAAGCTAATATATCATACAAGGGTAACTTTATTTGAAATTTTTAATCTGTAAATGTTTTTTGATGTTTTGCTTGGTTTTTTAATAGGACGGTTATCTTTGAGTTTTGCTTTAAAGTGTTTTTTTATCGATTAGAAGAAATTTTTTATTTTAAAAATGAGGTAAAAAAATGTGGAATTATTATGCATCAATTAAAATACATATACATAAAAATATTTTGATTTCTTTAATATTTATAATTGATGTTGTTTTTAGATGCTCTGCTTTGTTTTTAATACGAAGATAATAAGTTGTTTTTCATTCGAAAGAAGTTTGATTTTTTTTATTAAAATTAATAATAAAATAATATAATACGGTTTTCACACGATAACAACACTCATCACAATATTAAAAAAAGCGAGTTTCCCGATTATTACTGTTTTTTGAGAATTGTCATTTATTATGCAGTATTAAATATCTCTAATATTATTTTGAAATAAATGTAATAATATCATCATTAAAATACCTGTTTCGAGATTTTAGATATGTATTAATTGTAGTAAAATAATTATATGAAATATGATTTTCCATCTGGTAACACTGATGGTTGAGGGACCCGCACATACACACACCTTAGACAATTATTTGTATTATTAATAATGAATGTGTGCATTAAACTAAAGCCACATCTATATTTTTGCAAAGAATTACTGTTATTTCATAATATGTTACAATGAGTGTATAATAATATTTTATTTTCTTCTCTACTTGTAAACTTACATACTGTGCATTTGTTGATACGCTTTCGTCTTAATAATCCTCCCGAATTTACTAATTCAACTCTAGGAATACAACAATTCTCGGCCATTATCATTTATAACAACTATAATATTTTACAACTTGATTCAATTATTTTTTTACGGGTGGGTGGTTAATTTTTATTGGCATTTAGATGTAATTATGTTGTCGGGGGCCAAAAGTGGCTGTAAATATTCAATCAAACAACGCCATATAGTATCATCAGACTTCTAACATATTCAATAAAAGTAAACTATCATTTACAACCTTAATATATTACCTGCTATAATTCACTCGGTGTGCTTTGTTCAAAGATTCACATCCCGGTCGTTGTAATAATCTGGGTTAGGCTTGTTAATTTGACTAATATTCGGCATGTGTGATCAAAAGATTATCTTCCTACATTTATTTTAATGTGTTTTATTGATGATATTAATAATACAATGTAATAATTTGCCGAAAAACACGTACACACATTACACGCGTGTTATATGGAGCATTGTCTCAGCCCACATTATGATTTCTCTCCTATAAACTCGACCTTGTATTTTATCGATCACCGAATTATTATTTATTAACAAATTAATAAATAATTTCTTCATATGGAAAACATGCAATATCTATTACATATATTATGAGATATATATTAAGTTTACAAATTAAAATGTGTTTAATGTTCAGACACAATACAGTCCAGAAATGTACAAATTAAGACGAGTTAAGGTTTTGTATTTATTTACAAATAAATTGATTAAAAAGTGTTTTTTTTTTCATATTCTTCTTTTTCAAAATACTAGTATATGAATATACATACGTAACAATTGAACTAGTATTTTCTCCATAAAACATATATTTATGTAGTTTCTAATATGTATTGTATATTATCATCAATTCACATTTAAAAATACCAAAAATATATATTTATATAATACTAAAACAACTATTTCTTTTATAATACGGAATACAATCAATTGGTAATTAAAATAATTAATAAGTTATAACATAATTTATGGGGAAAAATACAAAAAACCACTTGAAGAACTACTAAAATATATATAATACATAAGAAAACAAAAAATCATTAAGTACTGTGGAGACAGACAAAATCAAATGTGTTTGTGAAAAAAGATATGTTAAAGATTTTTTTTATGAAATTTCCCTTAAACATTACAGTGGTAAATTAAAGTTATTTTATAAAACCTGTATGCTAGTTTATTACTCGATATTTTTTAAATAAATTACTTAAAAAACAGGGCATCAGTGAATGAAAATCTTTAGTTAGCCTTAATATTTCAAATGGGTTTGATTCTACTTATTATTTAAACGAGCATTAAGTTCCTCAATCATGTTAAGATTATCCATTAAAGAGCAGATAAATATTATAATCCGGTTGTGTTATATATATACCACATCTCGTGGTTTTTATAATAATACATACTATATCCACCTGAAATTTGATTTGATATGTTTGATGATTTTTTAAAGGCGATGGGTCACACTGTAAAATATGATTATTATATATATATATATATATATATATATATATATATATATATATATATATATATATATATATATATATATATATATATAATATTTCGCACAGCAATAAAGTGCTTTAGACCGTTTTTCGGTGATGTTTTATGTGGACATGTGTCACCAGTACACAAGTATAATATATATTTTTTTCTATACCATTCCATCATAAATGATCCGTTTCCTATACATGTATGACAACAAGAACCGACCGTTGACCTGTCAAGGCTGACACATGTAATATTATTTATATTTACATAATATTGTACTAATCTTGAGTATTTTTTTATATTTAGACATTTATAATTGCGAATTTTCCCATGCCAAAGCGGCGCCTAAACTTACATATATAAAAAAAACGCTTTTGACAACGAAATTATCAATAATCAAGCGTGCACCACCCAAAAACAGGAATAAATAAACTCGTGGATATTTTCAATAAAATATTATAATATAGTTGTAACAGGACACCGGATACCCGGATCACCTTTCAATTAACACCTTTGTGATGCTCAACAAACTGAACCCTCATATCAGATCCTTCATCCTCTCACATAGACTTAGTACTTGAATTATACACCGTCTCTATAAGATAAATAATGTGAAAGTCTTCATTCAAGATAAACATTATCTAAAAATCAGGTGTTAAAGCAGTCACTTCGATCGATCAGTCACAATATTTGGTGCAAATTGAGGACACCGTTTTGATTAATGAATCAATAGCGATAACAATATTGATAATTACATTTGAAAATAATTTCACGAGTGTTTTGTTTATGGTGAATGCGTGATTTTTTGACTGATAAATAAATGTATCCATTCCAAATTTTTATCAGTAATTATAAAATAATAATTTCATGTAATTTACCTACCTTAATGTCGTCGTTTTTAGACCCAAGCATTACAAACTATATAAAAAGTCAATATGTCAATTTGATTAGTGAAAATTAAATAATAATCAAGTATGATCTATCACAATGATTCATTCATCTATTTAAATTATAGAATTTTGGAGATCGATTTTATAATATCTAATTAAAATTAACAAAAAACAAATTCGTATTATAGTTAATATTCAAGTTGTTCATACGGTATTTATTTAAATAATAATTATTCTTATAATGGGTGGTATGGATAAAAAGGAGACAATTTTCTCCCAAATACGCGTTTTAATCGTAGTAGTATTTTTTTAAATGTGCTTGTAATCATTAAATATTCTACATTCCTTTTGAATACTACTTTTTTATTGTTTGATTAGAATTAGCTTGGAAAAGTAGCAATATACAATAAATGTCTTGCAATCACCATTGCATGCACATCCTAAACAAATCGTTAAATTTAAAAGATCGTTAAATAAATGTAATACAACATTTTACAGTAATATCCACGACACTATCAATATTTAAAAAAAATATTCAATATGGCGCCCGCCGTGCCATCCGCAAATGAGGTCCTTTAGAGGTTTTATTGTGTCCTAATCATTAATAAAATGGGCTATACATCCTGTCTTCCATTCAATATGATTCCTGAAGGATATTAATGGAAAGCTGAGAGAGACCAACCGCAGACCATTCGAAATCAACAATGGCTTTTAATCAGCAATACTGGACAAGGGTCACCTCACACCATAACCAAAAGATCTTTGCTCTCACCTCGAAATCACACATTCATTTTAAATAATATTATCATAATGATTATCATATATTTTTAAATATGCTTATTGACTTGAATCGCAATTTCCAAACAGATTCATCCATTTATACATGAAAAATATGTATTAAAATTATTAAGTCGCTGTTGTTTTAGACGAAAGGCACAATAAATCAAAATATCAAGAAGACCCTTTTATTTCTACCATTATTTTAATACTAGGGTAATTTTAATTGAAATTTTCAATTGTTAATGTTTTTTTATGTTCTGCTTGGCTTTTTAATATGACGGCTATATTTTGAGAATTGATTTCATTTTTGTTTTAAAGTTGCTTATTTGATTAATTAGAAAAGGTTTCATTTTTTTTTAAATATTTAAAAAGCTATTCTCCCAATTAATACTGTTTTTGAGAATTGTAATTTATTATTCATTATTACATATTTCTAAAATTATTTTGAAATTAATTTATATTAGTTAATATTATATTATTTATATTAATTAATAAAATTGATTAATATTATTATCATTAAACTACCCGTTTCGAGATTTTAGATATGTATTAAGTGTAGTTAAATAATTAATATAAAATATTATTCTTCCATCTGGTAACACTGATGGTTGATGGATTCGTACAGACATACAGACATACAACATACACACACATTCAACAATTAAAGATATTATAATACACATCAATCACATCAAATTTCTAGCTCGATTAGTTCAAGTTAGTAGTAAAGCAAAAATTATACCTAAATCCTGAATTAGATAACGGTTATATGCTAATTCACTATTTCATTTATTATTATAAAAAAACGTTTGCATTTTTATTCTTTGTCATTTTTTTCTCACCATTTTTTTAAATCTCTTACGTAATTTTGTATACATAATGCTGACATAAAATAAAAAAAGTGACACATTTCCGTGCATTTTTTTTTTCAAAATAATGTATGATAAAATAATAATGATAATGGTAAATATATTCCGTAGCAGGTATAAAATATCTTACTATGCTCAATTTTCTTCTCACACCTTCTTCTCTTTACTGGATGCAACTTAATACGATACACACAACAATGTCGTTAGTACATATCAGTCTCACATCTTAACGTGTTAATTGACCCATTAAGAGACCACATTGACGGTATTTATTTTTTTATTTTAAATTTGCTACGCCTTCACACTATAGTGAAATTTATTTTATATCGTCTAACTGCGCACAAACAACATCAGGTAATATCTAATTGATATTCAAGTAAACAGGCTATTCTCGCACTTACTGCATTGAATATATTATTATTGTGTACCACTTACCAGTCTATTTAGATTGATTGAATTTTTTTTTTAATAAATAGCTAAGAATTTGTATGAAAATCATTTTTATTTAATAATATATTAGCAAGATTCATCGTAAATAATATAGATGATCAGCAAATCAGCCAGTAATGAAGAACTGCAGGGGTTATCTACATTGTATTACAATAAATAATACAAAATCATTATATTTTAAATATTCCCATATTTTATAAGGATTTTACACATTATATTTGAGCTCAACAACGTGTTAATTCATTGTCTGTCTGTGATCTTACTAGTTACACAGGTTACTGACTTAATTACCGCCTCAATATTTACCTTATAATCTAGGAAATTAAAGTAAACCTGTATGAAGACAATCGATCGTGATTTATTAATATTATTCCTAAATTTCAAATTTTTTGTTGCTTTGAGCGGGATTTGAACCCATGAAAACAATTTTTTAGCTAAAATTTAGCGGTTATATTTTGAAGGAATGGGAATTTTTATTATGTTATGTAAATATCAGAGAATTTAAGCATTTTCTATGAATGAATAAATTAAAATGTAGTTCATATTCTAAATATTATTTACTACGTATTACTGGAATTGCAAATTTATATAATCCCAATTAATCATCTTTTGCACCGATTCACATAATGTGAATTCTGCATTAATTATTCAAATCAGGTGTAGATATTTTATGTATAAGATTGTCATTATTCCGAAAATACCTAATTGTTATTAGGTATTTTCGGAATAATAATAAATTTTCTGTTGAAAAACTACTGCGATGAACTCATATGTTAAGGTACGCGAAAATGAGAAATTTGATTATACAACTATATTAATAATTAATAAATATTTTGGCCAAGTATTCATATAATATAATGAAGATAATCGGTCATGGGTGCAAAAGTTCAATATTGATTATTGGCCCATAGCATTGCGGTTGGTGAGGCCATTGTAAGCGGTCCAATAGGCAAATTAAATGAATGCGAATCAAATGATGTCATTCTTATTTTTGTATATCAAATATAAAACAGATCCGGCCAGCTAGACGACCCACATCTCAATCTCCAATTACAACACACTGAAAAAATCAAATTAATTAACAATACTTATACTATCCAGATGTATTCATTTTAATATTGTCCGTGTTATGCGATACTCTTTGGCTACTTCACTTTTCATACTGATTTGACGTCGAGAGGCACCGGCTGGAGAATATCACTTATTAAATAGTGGAACGTCTTGACAACTTTATTGTTTATGCAAATTAATCGCTTCTTAAATATCAAAAAACGAGAATGGTGATTCTCCCATTTCGAATTTTAATAATATATTTTTTTATTATTCGATTGTCTGCTTGGCGATAAAAAAAAACACATCATTGTTCGATAGTATATTTCGTTTGAATGACAATAGTAGGTAGATAATTTCACAATCTAATTCATTCCCGAGTCATCAATTACGGTGATCGTAAATCAGGAGTCGCGAGACTTCACCTAAGAGGGTTATCCGGTCCACCCACACTTCCCTAACCGCCTTCGTACTAAACCTTATAAAAATGGCACTTTTTAATAGATTGTCTCTTATAATTTACAGAATGCACTTTTGGTGGACAAGCAAGGGAGCTGGGATCCACTTGGTATGCTGATTTAGGACCACCCTTCGGCATCATGTATTGCATCAAGTGTGAATGCGTCAAAGTAAGTAATAATAATATTTTAAATTTATACATAAGCGTTAAGGGTTGAAAATTGCGTGAAAATCATTTAAAATAAAGGCCCGTATTCAATATAATAGTGTGTTAGTTAGTCTATTCATACACACACGACTTACTAACACACTCTTATTACACTTTTATATTGAATACGGCCTAAACATTTTTAATGAAACTATTGGAAAATGTTATATCGGGTATCCATCTATTATAAATCATTAAACATGCTTAAAATACTCTAATTGTTAGTATAAATATCCATTATTTTAGTAAAAACCCTAAAAATTTAAGAGAGGGTAGGGGTACACATTGTTTTTTTTTAAATATCTTAGAAGTACAAAGGTGTAAAATAATCATAAAAAATGCGAGGTTCTCCACAGTTTTTACGTGATGTAAATTGAATTATCTAACAAAACGAGGGCTAAACCACTAAAAAATTACGATTAAATAAAATACATACTTTTGTTTAAAATCAACCAAACTAATTATAAACTGACAAATAGTAACGACTGCAATCAGTATAAAAATAAATTTATTTAATGTAACATCTCCAATAGTTTAGGGCCAGATCCTTTAAGCCGTGTTAAATCTCGAGCTTATGTCACTCAGCAATTTACGCGCCAAATGCGTTTCTTCAACAGTCAAATCCTAGCTAGGGGATATCGACGTGCTATAGCTAAATCTCGAGCTCCTGCTATATTTCCCCCTTCATTCCAGTTTCATGACGAGCTCGCCACTTTAACTCGAGTCGCCCGTATACAAGTTCTCCTGAATGCTTGCGATACAAACATCGAAACCGCTCGTATTATTAGCTATATATAGCTTTCGTATCGTTTCAAGAACAGTAAGTAATATTTGTATTACAACGTACAATCTCTTGCCGTGGCAAGTCTACGTGTAGCACACGATTTAACACGGGTTGAAGAAACTGGCCCTTAACATTATTAACAAATTCTGGAAGTTACATTAAATATATTTATTTAATTATGCAATATATTTCGAAACTATTATCATAAGCAGTGGTAAATACTGATGAAACAAAGCTTCTCCAATATTTAATATGGTCTTTGAAAGCTCCATTGCGAATTAGATTATTCCAAAGAAATACTAAAACGGCATGGTAACAGTTGAAACTATGAAACAAATTAGGGTATATTTAGGCATGTTAAATGGTATATAAATAAGTGTAGAGTGGTGGGTGTCTTAGTACATGTTAATAGTGATGATGTGCCTGGTTCAGGGCGGTCTGCATGCCTCACAAGGGCATAGTGTGCCGCCCCCGCCGTACATCACAAGGTCCACATGTGGGCTTCTACATTATATAGGTACCCAAGTACCAGTAAAAAGGGATTACCTACACTGCTTTGTGCTAACTAACAATTGATTCTGTGATCCTCCCAGATCATCTTCATGACTCATCATCATTACGGTGTGGGCTTAGCTTTTATTGTTCCAAGCTCTTCACTGAAAAAATGCTATCTACATTACAAGCAGTTACGATTATATAGTCATACTAATAATCGGCAAATCTAGTTAAATATATAATACATAAATTACTTTGTGAAATAGGCTTCTGACAACTGTTTAAAATTCAAAAGGCTCCGGTTGTTGTATATTTTTTATGTTTATAAATAATGCGAATAGAATGGACTAGACGTGGTTATATGTATTAAAATGGCCTGAGGCTTGTCCGATGAGTCTAGGACGACCACCGCTGACTCATTTGACATTTCTACAAATAAATATAATTATACATTAATAAACAATACGTTAAATTGAGCTAGATTTCGTTTCATAATTTACATCCACGTATTAGCGGTTTTTCCCCTAACAAAGAGATATGATCTATTAATTTTATTGGGCTGATAATGCAGGAATAATTAAAATAGTTAAATAGTTAACTATATATTATTATAATTATGACAGGGTGGAGACGAAATAAAGCTTTCCTTAAAATTTATATACTACTTCTTTGAACAATTCATCCCCTACTAAATAATGTGTTGGAGTTTTTTTTTACAAAATATTATTATTTGGTTGAATTTGTATGAATGTATACTATTAAAGATCACCGCTAGAGTAACTCTGCCTAGCTTAATATATTTTTTTTTATCTAAACAAACAATCGGGTTTTTATTGATATTAATTCCAAACCAAGTCTAAGTCGCTTAATAGCTGATTGAATTGAATAATTTTACTTTTGAGCTTTTGATTTGAATAAATCTATAAACAATAATTAATAATTATTTAATGTTTTTATTAAAATAATCTAGTAAATAAATACTGTTTTTTAATTTTGAATTGCCGATCACACGCTTTCTAGTTTGGTTGTTTGGGTATTCTGAGTGCGCAATTGTCTGAGTTTGCCCACGTCTCTTATTGAATAGTATGTGATAATATTTGGCAAGTAGATAACAATCAAAAGCACATGTATTTCATTATAATTTGACAGGACCAGCCTGTGTGATGATGAGTCATCCAAGATGCTGATGTCACCGCATCCATCATCATTTCGCACCAACATTACTATTTTACTTCACAACCGTCAAATTGTATCGAAACATATTTCACTCCATCATCGTCTATGATTTAATACATCTTCAAACATTATTATTATCTATTGTCCATCATTATTGTAATCTGCTGTTGACTCCTTTCTCCATAATTATGGGAAATCAATCCAAAAGCACTTTTATGCATTTTTTTCATTGCACATTTTGTTACCTCTTGATATATTTTTCTTTAAGATATGTTTATAGAATTCCGATTTATAGATTTAATAGTATTGTTTTACTATCTCTTCCTATGTTTTTATCTACACGTGAAGCTAAATATTTTTTTAAATGTCTTATTATACAGCATTTTGCTTATTTCTCAGCTTGGTCTTTTTATATATTCTAATTTTTCTTTATGCTTAATAAACTAATGTAATATTGACTGCATTATAATCATAGCTTCCTGTAATGATGTTGAGATATTGCAGTCTATTTATTTATTTATATTTTTTTATTCATTTGCAAAATTCATGAAATTGTTTACATATCGTTACAAAACCTTTAGCTCAGGTATAAATTGCTACTAATATTGTAGTTATAAATTCGAATCGTGCTCGAAGTGCGACTTATAGATTAAAAAATTATCTATCATTTATCCCGAATGAAGTTTACTCTGATTACGTGAATTGTAAATATAAATTCACACAAATCAAATGTCTAGTAAAAAAAACCTATTATACAATTTCGAGAATATTTACATAGAGTTGGGCAAAATAGATAGATTTTTAATTCGACAAATGTTTTCATCATCTTGTCCTTTGATTCCTTGATTTTACAGAAGTAATTATTAATTCGGATAAAGCCGCCCCCTCAATGACCTTGTGTAACTGTAATAAAAATCCCTCTAGGGCATATATAAACAGTAAACTATTAAAATAGTGAATATTGATATAATTTATCCTTCGATTAACGGAACGTGTTGCTGACAATACGATATGATCTTAGTCGATGAGTCATTAGTGTTGCACTTCATAGAGGCTGACCAGTAACATAATCTCAACAACCTACAATTATTGTGCAGGGATTTCATTCAATAATATATTATATATTATGTATTCTGTTAAACAAAACGAAATGTGTTTTCCATATGAAGTAATTAGTCTGATTTCAGAGATCATTCTTTTGGGTTACACCTAAATACCTACATATGCACCTTTACTTTATAGAGACACATGTGTATACACGATGTGTATAAATATATCAATTAATAGTTTAAAGTTACGAATCCATCAAAAAGATTTTCAATTTTTTTTTTAAATAAGCGTCTGTTTGATATTGAATGGGTGGAATTTATTATTTTTATATTGAAAGCATGGCGAATCTCGGAATTTGGTAGTCGCCCAAATTTCTGTCCCATTCAAGAGTAGTGGTCTGATTACACATTATGTATATACAATATTAAAATCTATGATATAATTTATTTATTTATATAAATATATAAATTGGCGACCGGGAGGAGATGCGGAGAGTGCGTGAAAAATTCGATTTACAAACGTCGACTAATTGATTTTGCTCAAAATAACACGATGACGAGACAGACGACCAGATGAAAGTCTTCTTCGAGCAAATATCATTCATAATATTAATAATACGAAAAAAATATAAATATTACTGTAGGGCAAAGAGGACGGAATATGATACTTGTGCTGTCATAATTTCAAATTATCATAGAAATCGCAATAATAAAATTATTAAAGGTGAGGATTCAAATACAAATATTAAATGGTGATTATTTTACGACTCGCATTGCAAATATCGTATTTCAAATTTCATAGGTCGTGACTTTTCACGCTGTGTTTTAAAATAATTGTGTTTAACATTCTTTTTTGAAAAATAAATTAAGCAGACTATCAGTTAAGATTTGAGGACTTAAAAAATAAATTTTTGTTTCTCACATTTTGGAGGAATTTCCTTATTTTAGTATAATGTACAAATTATGGTGACAAATTTGAATTGTTTTAAAATATTTTTATCTGCAGATTTCTTTATAATCTATGAATATATACAATACAACACATCTGAAGAATTAGACTTAGGTATATAGGGTATAAAAATATTTTTGTCTGTTTGTAATTTTCATATTAATATGACAAGAGAGATAATATTCAATTATAATAATCATGTGAAGAAAAAAAAGAAAAATCCATTTACAAATATGAGGAGCAATAAATAATAACAAAATAAAGTTTACACTCAAATTGAAATGAAAAGCCTTACAAAGTTGAATTATTATAGTCTATTCAACGAGCCTACAAAGAAAATCGTTTTTGATACAACGTTCACCTTTTGGGGTGTAGGAATTTATAATAAAAAATCTACAATTATGAAGTTTTTTTTAATCGTTTATAAGTTATTTACTCAATACTTACTTAAGTTCAATTGCATCTAAACGCCTCTGGTGTGATATTTTTCGTAAATTATATGACATATGTAATTGACTGTTACATACTATAAATAATTCTAGAACCCTTAATAACAATAGTCCTTTAATGTGTCTTTGTGGAGCACCCGCATTTTTCACCGTGGAATTTTATTTATTTATTTATCTAATATATATATATATATATATATATATATATATATATATATATATATATATATATATATATATATATATATATATATATATATATGTATATATATATATATATATATATATAATCAAATTAGGAAAGCATGAACCATCATCACCTTGCCATTACAGGAAAAACCTAATGATGAACATTGGTCAGAATTACTGAAGATACAATTTGTTTAATAATCTTTCGCTCATTTAATTTAAAATTAAAACATTTTAGTCCCAGTTCTACGATCATTCCCAAGTGACATTATTTTAAGTGTATGCCATGATAATACAAATATAGCGTCTAGAGTGTAGAGAGCCCAGCGCTCAAATCTAACCCATGCTTGTTGTCGCTTTAAGGCTTGTTAGGAACGTGACCGAATAGATACGATGAAGGGTACAGGATCACATGTGGCTGTAGTTATAGAGTTGTCAAATAGCAAGATTTTTGGCATGGCTGGTGTGGATGAAGTGTTTATATATAGAGAGGCCAGTCTGGGCCCGTCATGAGTCACGGCCGGTACATGCACCCAAATAGACATGGGCCTCTCTTTATAACGTTAAAAACTACCCGTCTAAACATTGCACTCTTCACTATACTAACAATTCATTTCATTGTGTATGACATGGACAAATTCAACCCTTCTTTATAGCGAAGCACAGTTTAAGTGGCTATGAAAGTATAACTCGGTTGTAAATGTCCAAGAGACGAGTTATAGAGTAAGCCGTTTATCACACAACTACTTCACACTATCAACACGGCTACCAACATTGTTCCGATCAAAGAGCAATCACGATTTATCCCTTACAGTAAATTAATATCAAAACAAATAAATATCAAAACACACGCAACATCTCAAACAATACCGGTTCTGATCCCTTAACTTTGCCGCGATAACTATTGTTACACTACAATATCTGCAAATATTGTTGCCGTGCACGGTGCTTCTGAAAGAAAATCTCTAAGCAAAGAAAGTGATAATACTGATAAGCTAAATATATGTTGTATAATAAAATGAGGTGTTTAGAATAATAAGACACCAATCGCTTCTTTTGAGCGTCTTAATTGTCAAAACGTCTTAATTGATTAATTAAGACGTTTTGTTTAACATTTCTCATGTACATATCACATCACCTGTACGTATTAGTCTTATTGGGTTGATTATTTGAATACACTCACAATACCTTATCGATCTGTGTAAAAAAAACTTTTGGATATCCTGCTATTTTTTACCTGTACCAAAGACGGAAGATTTCATCATATTGAAGATAAAAAAATATACATATTTTACTCGATTATATCAAAACTTACAATTTCACATCCAAACGTTTACCTGTATAATACAGGTGATAAAAATAACTGTAAATTTAACCTTTTATCAAAATATTAACAAGCTGAAGTAGAAATTATCAATGCACAAAATTTGTAATTTTTTCTAAAATCCAAATTATGATTTTAGCACAACAATGTATAAATAAATGATGTTCCAGTTTCAAGTGCGATAAACACAGAAGTTAGACGGCATAAAGAGTCGAGGTGGTGAGAGGGTCTGACTGGTGATAGCTTAACAGGCAACTCTTATACTAGATATTATACAAAGAGTTACTCAGACACAAATAGAATATACGGAAATAAATATATAAATGTATACATACGAGTGTGTGCTTGTTTCTCCAGACAACTTTGTCATTGATATACAGCGTTCCCTATATTTCCATCAAATAAAAACAACAACAGACCAATTCCATATTCAACAACAAACCACTTTCAAACTAACGAACATATAGTCAATTAAGAAGTATTTAAGGGTCGGTTTCTTCGACAGTAATTATATTTGAAACTATAGTCATTGTTAAGGCTCAATTTTACAAGGTTTATGTGTCAATTGTTGAACTGTTAAAGTTTCAAAAGGTATTGAAAATCTCTTGACTATTGTACAATAAGTCATTATTGTAAAGCGTTTCTTCACTAATTATTAAATCTTAAAATGAATACTTTTAACATCCTAGTTCATATATATATATATATATATATATATATATATATATATATATATATATATACTATATATATATATATATATATATATATATATATATATTACAATCGATGCAATCTGATATTTGGATATGACTAGAAATTTTATTTATATATATTAAAATTTCTAGTCATATCCAAATATCAGATTGCATCGATTGTAAAATGGGGAGAATTCATACATTTGTGGTTAGTTTATAATACCGTATGGATGTATATACAAATACCTCCTTAATCTATTTTAATATCTTTTACATAGATGTACATTTTTTTAAATATATATATATATATATTACAATTTCTTTATTATGTTTATTTATTATTACGATTAATAGAACAAAACATTTTTGGAAATATTCTTAGGTGTACAGAGTGAATAAATCTTTTTTCCTATAACTAACATGAGAATGTTTTATTTAAATTTGACATGAATAATAGTATTAAATTATAGAAAGAATGGATCCTTGTACATATAAAGACCTCTTATTACCTAATAAAAATAATATAATTATTTTAAGATTTTTTTAATTTCACGAATTTATTTAACACGTTCTTAGAAGACTTACCTAATCAATTCAACCCTTTTGTAAACAAAAAAAAATTAACTAGTTTAGAAAATTGATTTGTTTATTTTAAAATCCTTTTCAGAAAAGTTCAGTATTGTGAGTGAAAGAAGGTTGTGGCGTCCATTTTATGAATATAAAGAGTTTTGATTTGATATGGTGTTGCGTGGTACAGGTTATATATGTTATACTGAGGTATGCAGGTTCGCAATCACCGTCCCATTGTGGTGATCTTTTGTGGTTTCATCAATACTGTTCAACATGTTTTACTATACCATTCAACAAGATCATTTATAATAACAATCCAAGCAATTTAATAAGAAATTCAACAATAAAAAAAAACACACATCTTATGTCTGTAGACCATATTTTTACAGGAAATTCTATTAATTGAACGAGACAAATAATAATTTTATTAATATATTTTAACATTATATTAAAGTATATTAAAGCAATTTTTTTTCAAAAAATGAATTAACCTTGATACATCATTCATTTTTCAGAATTATTTCACTTTGATACACTTTAGTATAATGTTGAAGTATGAAAAATCTCTGGTTCAACAACTGATTTCACAAAAATATCATATGAATTAATTTTATTAATGTTAAAGAGGAATTAAAATTTTGTCCCTTTAAAATTTTATTTTCTTTTTAATAGTATTTCTAATAATTGTATAATAAAATATACGGCAATTTTTAAATCCTTTAGTTATACAATATATTTAATTAAGAAAAGCCTTTTTCTATAAGCCATTTTAAGAACCCCCAGAATTTGTTTTAATCGAAATCATTATAAAGTAAAATATCAAAATACCGCATTAGTTATTATTCATACGATAGTTTCACGTGGCTTATCTGATTGTCTACATGCATACATAGCGCTATGTCTACACGACTAAATAGTAAGTACGAATGATTGCAAGGACATGAAAATATCCATTAGGGTCTTTATTTTTTCAAAAAGTCGATCTTTTATTAAAAATCACAGATAAAAATCAAAAAAGGAAAGTATTTAAATAGATTTTTCGATATACTAAAATTATTTTTTAGTCTCTCAATATAAATGAATATAGATTTAATCCTTAATGGTTACCCTGAAACCTTCAACAGAGGCAATGGTGCATAACCTACATGGTTGCGGTCACCTACAGTAATTATATTTCTTTGTGTGATCACATTCTCCAATATTAAAGCCACTATTACTGGGAACTTGATTAAAATGACATTTTAAATATATAATTAAATTGTATTTAAATTGGTGATGTAATGTTTTAACACATTTTCTATTTTTAACTCGAGTTCAAATCTTATCAGCGTTGTTAATTTAAAGTCTGCTTTTTTCAAACTCTCTTTATCACACTTGTTTAAGTGCAACACAAATATATGAATTGGCTCCGAGATTAGATTTCATATCTTTCCGTTACACTTTTTCCACCTTTCATACATTTTAAGCATTCGATTATAATTAGTCGCCATTTAGATGATTGGTAATGTCGCCATCTTGTCGGCGAAGCGGCGCCATTTTATTCTTAGAATAATTTTTGATTTATATCTTTCTATGAATCCATTCGATGTTAATCTATTTGATTTAATATGAAAAATAATATTAAATAATATAAAACATTATTAAAAAAAAAACTATAACCCAAATCGACTGCTTGCCATTCATACATACTAATTAATAAATATAACCAATATATTAATTGTTATATTATTTAAACATTGATAGATAAATTGCGACTCTACATCCAACTAATTAGATATTTTAACACCACAATTAATTATGAGCATTTCTCATGAAAACTGAAAGTGGTAGAGCGTCCTTTTAATTTCCAATAAATATTAAACAGCATTTAATGGTATTTTCTGGCCATATTTGCACAACATAAAGTTGAATTTGATCCGGTTTCATCTTCATATTAAAATATTATGAACCGGTTGCCATAACGTACCGGTAAATTAATAAGCTGAAAGTTAGCCCCATTGATTTTTTTAATAAATATATCATAATTTAATAAGCCATTAATTATTATTATTAGCCATTATCAATGCATAATATTATAATTGACGACTATGATTTAACTCATGGCGGATAAACGACATAATGCGATATTATTAATAATTTATAAGCATTATCTAAAAGTCGTAGTTAAAGTAATACATTAAATAGTAGTTGAATAGAGTTAGCACAGTTTATTCGTTGTCGACCTTATTGGCCATACACTCGGATATTAATAGACACTTGCTTGTTCAATATTTACTTCATTTATGTATAATATGATTGCTTGTTCAAGTTACTACTTGCTCAATCTCTTGCCAAGATAAATATTCAATAAATTTCATCCGTACTATTTGGATCCCTTCTAATAAACATCGATCGAACAAAATATTAATTGTAAATTGTATAATTTAGTGTCTGAAATAATTCATGACCGCATAACTAAAATGAATGATTTCGATGAAAGTATCCTGGTTGTTATTAATAAAATAAATATAGCTTTTAATAAGCGCTCAATGTGATTACAATTTAATGTGCAAGAAAATAAATAAATAAAAAAAATCATAGTAAAATTTGAAAATCGTTAAATTAAAAGTTGCTTATCATTTGAAAATAATGTGTGTTAAAAGCAGATTTTAAAATAGTATACATTATGTAAAAGAAACTCTTTCCTTAATTGTATGAATGGTGTGTTTCTTTAAAATTATATGAAAAAATCGAATTGAATTAATTTACAAAAACATATGTTACAAATACTCATTTCAACAATTCCACAGTATAAAGAATTTTTAATAAGCATTACCATTGCAAATTGTTTTAATTAGGTATTTGAACTCAGGCTATTTAGAGAAAAAAACTAAGCATTCTGAAATAAATAAAATATGAAATGATTTTGTGAGAAATATGAAAAGAGCAAGCACTTTCCAACATTTAGTTGTAATCAACCAAGAAACATACCGACGCGGTCTCTGTCATAAATTAGGCGTCGCGACGCTTAACGGATCATTATCAATTCGATCATAATAAAATGATAATTGTTTTACTCTTTGATCTTATTCAAAATCTGGTCTACGTGACTCGAGGTGGATTCCAGAAATCACCCATAAATGTCCAAACGTTGAATTTGGCACACTCTAAATAATAAATTAAATCATCACCCCCCATGAACTAACATCAACCACATTAAATGATTACACCATAGTCTAGTTATTTTAGCACCCAGTATCTCACTAAATATACAATAAAATCACCTAACCGAAATAAACCTATCTGAAACTGAAAGCTTTTAAATAGAAACACATTGTATGGTTATGAATAAATTATTGGTTTTATTTATTTTATATTTATCATTAAATAATAAAGGAGCTTTAAACATAATTTATTGATACTCTTTTATCCATCTTTAAAAGCTTTTCTATTCATCAAATGTGTACAAGTGTTACTTTGATTTATATGATAAAAATTAATAATTTAATAATATCTAAATTTAAAATTCTGTATTGAAAAACTAGCAATGTTAAAATTAAAATTATAAATATATTTACTGATTTTTATTTTACGTATTTAAATACAGGATGGACTTGAATAAACTGAGAATATTTAGAGGGGTGGTAGATTGCAAGCATAAGTGAAAAATACAAATATTTAATATTTTTTAAATTAAATTAACTAAAAATTAGAAAAAAATATGAAAAATATTAAATGTGCTTTTGGAATCACGTTTGGGTCACCGTTTTGAAATCAGCTGTTTCTGTGAAGTACTCAGTAGTGACTAGCGTATGTATTATGTCTATTAAATAAAATATAATTGCTATACCCTACCACTCTTTAAAAAATTCTCAGTTAATTTAAGTCCACCCTGTATATAATTAGGTAAAATAAAAATCATTCAATATATTTATTATATGAAAAAATCACGAATTAAATATTTGTTAAACATTTTAATTTTAGCTTCTCAATACAGTAATAAGCTTAATTTATTATATTTAGGTATGAAGATATTTTTCTCATATTTATGAATTTATAAAGAGTTTCTTTACAGCTTTAATGATTCCTGTATTATACTGAAAATATATAGTTTAATAAGTTTACAAAATATGACTACATTGTACCCTTGAAGTAGTAAATATAATTTAACACCATCCTAGTATTAAATGATTTATTATAGGCAGGAATGCGATGCAACGCCCGTAGTTATTAGATTTTATTGCCGTCTTACGATGATATGTTTATTTGTATGTATTGTGAAA
Organism: Agraylea sexmaculata; assembly: GCA_022606485.1. Lineage (NCBI taxonomy): Eukaryota > Metazoa > Arthropoda > Insecta > Trichoptera > Hydroptilidae > Agraylea > Agraylea sexmaculata. The sequence goes on along the minus strand of JAGTTH010006576.1, from coordinate 37,697 downwards.
TTAATATCATAATATTAATAATATGCTGATTTATGAGGGTTTCTAGTATTTCGTAAGATAATTCGAAGGTCCGAAGTAATAACAAACACTGCGTTGATATTTGCGCATCTTATTGCATTCGCAAATATGTCATAACAATCCATTAAATATGAATTAATGGCCTACTGTTTAATATATTCAATACAATTATATACGAATACCTTCTTCTAGATAATAATAATTATTATTATTTATGAGCCTAAATATTTAAAATATATATATATATATATATATAATACATATTAAAATTTTTACTCATCTTTCTTGTGTGGTTGTGTAGAAGAAAACTTTTATAACAGTGATCAATTATTTGACTTATAATATAGGTTGCTATAAATTAAATAGGGTTTAATTTGAGGTCAAAATTTATTAATAATAATAATAATTAGGAACTAAATTTAGGTTTAAGACATGAATAAACAAGGTAAATATTTTAAAGAGAAGGTTATCGCTAAAATATTTAAAATAAACGTTTTATTTCTTAATTTTTTAATAGTGCAATAAAATTTAGATTTAATTAAAAGAGTGTAATAAAATAATCATAAATATACAATATTCTAATTACAAATAAAAATGATACTTAATGCATTCATAATATGAATATTAATATTATTAAATAAGCTTTCTTAATTGATAGTCGAAAGTCCATCAAGATTAAAACTTATACAATATTTTGATGATTATAAGCTTTAATAAATATTATTCATTCTCGATGATTTTTGAAGACCGTCTAAAAGAAATACATATGTATATGTATACATGTAATAGGAAATGCTGGAAAAAGTGGTGCAGATATTCCATAGTGTTAATAATAAGTGTCTTTGTTGCAATGTCCGTCCATTGATTGATTGAATGACAGGCTTGTATAGATATGAGAATATAAATATATTGTGGACATGTTAAAATGACCTTTTTTGGTAAATAAGCAGTATGGTGGCCTCAAAGACGGAACAGCAGCAAACAAGCCACAGTTAAAGCGAGGTCGGTTATGGTCAACCTCTGACTGAAACACTTAAGCCTTACAAGGAACCCTGTCCACTTTCTAATACTACATATCTCTCATATTATATACTGCTATTCTGATACACAATCAACATTATTATCTCAATAAACTTCCTCACATCGCAACAAAATAACAAACCGATTTTATTATACATATTTATACTCTTAAACATATTTTGCGCCCTCCAAAGAACACTCTTCCATATCCTAACACATATTCCACAAACAAAATTATTAATTGCATTCTGGGTTACTCATAATCATTATACAGCTATTTCGAAATACTAACTAACATTTTATAGAGTTAAAAAATATATATTGACATTGTCAATTGGACAATCATCTTTAGTCCCATTATAATATTATTCATTAATGGGTTCCAAATAAATAAATCTTTAAAAAACGCATTAAATGTATCATTTAGACCATTTTTATTATATTATAAAAAAAATTAGAAAATAGGCTCGGTTTAAATGAGTTACGTAATACATAGTTAAAAAGGATTTGTATTAATTAATAGTCCAATATAAATTTAGGAAAATGTGATTATATATATTTATTATGATTTAAATAATCTATTCAACTCAATACATGAACCAACTTAAGCTTGACCGATATTACAGATATTTAGAATGCCGGACAAGTGGATGATAAATATCAAGATGGTGGACCATGCAGATTAGTTTGATAGAGGCCATACTAATTGTCTCATCCAGACTCGTCTACTGGTCCGCCATCTTGATATTTATACATCCAGTTGTAATATATTGGTGGTATCAGCCGGTCTTGAATTCGCGTCCCATTACTAAATATTATCAGATTTCAGCATCAATTACTGTATTTTCAATCATTCTTAAATTATTTTTGTTTAATTAAATGAGTTAATTTTTCAATGGTGTCTCCAGGTTCACAAGAAGAAAAGGATTGTCGCTAAAGTGCAATGCAGAAACATCAAGAACGAATGTCCAAAACCAACCTGCGACGAGCCGGTTCTTCATCCAGGCCGGTGCTGCAAGACTTGTCCCGGAGATATATTCAGTAAGTTATACTAATTATCAAATGACGCTATTGCAATCTGCGATCTAGAATTCAGATTATATCTACAATTATTTATTGCCAAGTCTGCGACACTGGTCGGTGCCATTTTTGGTCATTTTCCCCATATGTCAGTCAGTGAGGGAGAATTCCAATGACTGAAACCGCTACAATGTTGCTATGCGTTGCCATTACTTTTGATTCACCGCCAAATATAAAAGACACTATTTTAGAAAAAAGGAGACCCCATTTAATATATTTTCAGTACAAGTGGGTGTGACTCTTGATCGATTAATCAAAATGGTAAAGATGCCGATGATGATAATGATTGTGGTATGTAGTAGAGTTAGTATCGCTTTTCTTGTTTAGGTCATTGGCCTCACCGTAAATAGAGGCGTCGCGACGCTCTTCTCCTCTTCCATACTTCACACCACTTCTCTTCCACAGATTCATGAGTGAATCACATACCATGCCAAATTATACAATTAATTCACCACGGATAAAATAACAAATTTTATGGCCGCACTTCTTAGATAATAATCGACAGATCTCTTCATACATAAATCTTATTTTAAAATATTTATTGAAAAAATCACTCTAAATTAAAATCAAAATACCATATATTTAATGGTGCAATAAAAAACTTAAATATGTGGAAAATAACGTGTAAGCTTAGAGAATAGGCGTATGGCTATAATCACAGTAGTCGTGGGTTCAAATCCTGCTTAATAATATTGATAAATTTGCAATAGTTACTATCGTCTCGTCAATGATTATAACTCTAACAATTAAACAGATTCATTAAATTTATTTATAAAAAAAAACCCACAAACAATAAATTCAATATAATTCTAATCCGTTAAATATGTTAGTATTTTATCTTCTACTTTATCAATATTTCATTTAAATATGACCGTTTTCATTTTCATATTCACGCCACACCACAGTATACAACTTTTTCACAATTCAATCTGTCAAATACGATATTTTTATTTAAAATTACAAGAATCGAGTCTGATTAAGCAAGTCTCTGTGAAGAGGGTATTTATCAAATAAATAAACAAGTCATTACAGAGACTTTTTGCCAACAAAATAAAATAGCCATGTGCCATTTACGTCTGTTGGTATCATTAAAGAGATAAATTTCCCTTCGCTTTAACATTCCATCACAATTAAATGCGTTCCTCACAATCACTGCAACGAAGCTTCTGTAATATCACTTACATTACACATTCGATAACCTTAATTTAAACCAATTAATTGAAATAACTACTCATTAAATAGTTTCTTATATCGCACATGACCAAGAATTGAATTCGCTCGATCCACATTAGGGATAATACAAAAAAATAAATACCTATCATGCTTAGCTCTTTGATTTAAATTCATGATACATTAATACGCTCATTTTTTTCCTCTTCATCATTGGCAAATGTGATTCTAAGTGAAAAACTATTAAAAAAATAAGATATATTATCGATGATAATTGCCTTCTTGTATGTATATGCAATTATTGAAAAATTTATTATATGTATACCAATACTTAACAAAGATGCATTACAATTTTATCATGAACGACACGTAACAGCGAATATATAAAAAGGTCATATAAATTATTCGTGGTTACAGATACAAATACTCATTTGTCATCGTAGAAGTGTTCGTTATTTTATTGCGTAAAACCTCGATCGCCAACCAATTAATTACCTGTAATCAACCTTATATAAATAATGTACATATCTGTTGCTACATTAATATCAATACCGTTTTAAATATATTAATATTGTGAGCGTTTTTATTTTAACCGTTCGTCGAACTTTACGGATAAGGGGCTGAATTTCACCCCGTATATACCGTACTTGAATTGCGGTTATAAAAAGTGATTGATGGATAATCTCTCGTTTATAGCCAGTTTCCCTACTATTTAACTGTCGTTTCTTGTTGGTCTGATGTATGTGAGATGTCCAAAAATCCTGATTTGCACTGCGTGTGTTCTGTCCTTAGTGAAAGAGGTTGTATGATCAACAAAAAGTGGCGCCTACCATTTTCGTATTCCAGTACCTACATACATACCTTTGACTAACCATGGGTTATGTATAAAAAACTTTTTAATACATTGCGCAATTTCACACTTATTTTTATACCGAAAAGGATTCTTCATACGTTGGATTTTTAAATGTTTTATTATATATTGTGTTGTGGTTATAATGTACGCGTGCAACGGGTAGACCTTCCCTATAAGGAAAAACCACTGTAATATGGACATGACCTCGCTGACTTTAGCATAGATGTCCAGCCCAATTTTAAAACGACATTGTATTATTACACATGTACTTCTCTCGGTTATTGACTTCTCAACATATCTAAAAAATAAAGAAAAATATATACATACATGCATCATTTGACTTGGGTATTAACAATCAGTTATACCTACAATAAAACACTGTTACAAAATGGTTCTTTTAAAATTAAAATATGGTAATTATACAAAATTGGAAGTTTTTTATTTTTTACCCGTTTTTTAGTATGAAATTAACAATTATTACATCATTTTACATTTCTGATTAAATGCGCAAACTTTTGATGGTATTTTCCAAGGCACTTTAGTATCGATATTTTTGACTTAGGTTTTAGAAATGTTATTTAGGGTTAAGGTTCCAATGTTTAAATGGAAAAAAAACACTTTAAATTACCAACAATAACCGAAAAATGGTTGATAAAATTTCTAGATTTTTCTTAAATGCCCAAAAAAATTTAAATTTACATTTACAAATTGATGTTGGTTACGATCATTCCTGTCACCCTCTTTTGGCTTGACGTTGAGTTCTGGGATACCCTGTATATTTATTTTATTTTAAAATAATTGAATATACCAAATGAAGTATTTTCAGGTCCTTAAAAGCCCTTTGTTATTTTTTATCATTTTACTGGATATACATATTTTATATCGAAAAGTGTCGCATCTGAAAATCACATATCATTAATAGCGAAAAATATCAATTTCAATGTATTTTAAGATATTTTATTACTCTAAAAACTCAAAAAAAGTTTTTGTTTCACCGAAAATAATGAAAAATCTAACAAAATCCAATGTTGTGGCTTATTAATGGATATATTTTGACAGATTAAAAAAAATCGTATCGTTTTTCTACAAGTAGAGGAGATACGTATTAAATTTAATTCGCTCAAACTCCTGCTCTTGTAAAAGAATTTTCAATCAAAATTATTTAAAAAAAAAACGTTATCTCATCAGTCTATGCACCTTACAATAATGTATTTTACAGGACGTTTATTTAATTAATTCACGAGCTCTTAGTAATATAGCGGAAATATAATGTATATTAACTTCCTTGATCGCGTTGTATTTCCGTTGCGATCTGTCGTCGAATAAACGCGATATAGAGTCTCTGTTTACAGTACGTTAGCTGTGTATATACAGTGTTTGGTGAATTGTAAACAAGAGAGGATCTCTTTGATAGTATTTCGCGTTTATTACATTGCTTTTACGACAGCTAAATGTTTAAACGGAAAGCAGAAAAAGAAAGTGGTTTTTAAGACAGAGCGCCGGCGCCAAAGAAGCAGGCGCCGCCGCACCACAACGATAAACTACTTATGAAAAGAAAATCTTGTGTTTTTCAGTTACGTATAAAGAATACATTACACGCTTTATAGTCTTCACAACAGACATGCTTTTCATTTAAATAACAATATATATCAATTTTAAATATGTGTAAGATTTATAAATAAATATTTCCAAAGTCATAAGTGCAACATTTTAAATGTGTATGTTAAAAATTACTATCAATTTGCGATTGGCGCCATAATGATTCTAGTTTCTGAACTCTCACGTATTTCGAGTTTCTCGCTAATGAAATAATTTATTGTTTCCTTAATCAATTAGCACACCTGATAGACTATAAATATATTTGTTATTACCTAATAGACATCGGCGCCGAAGTATCAATGATAAAGATGTCCAATTAGCAAATCCACTACCGACACATTTGAATAAACATTTTTTTTAAATTTATTTTCCGTCATTTTAATTATAAAATCTCCAATCAATAGTGTTATATTTTTATTAATTTTAAGAAAAAGAGTCCGTAAATAATTCATATAAACAATCAATGTCCTACTATAAAATATTATATTTTAATAGATTTTGTTTCATAGTTTATTTTTTATATTTCACTCTTTAATTTAATTTAATAACTTTGCTATAATTAAAAGGTTTTTAAGTATCTTTTCCGATTAAGAGATCTCGTTTTTTTCATATCTAAAAAACAATGAATTATTTATTATTTTTTTATTTTTCCCAATTTTTTTAGATAACTGTACACTTTAAGTGTAAGCTACTGTTATATAAATATAACTCTCCGTTTATATAGCTTTTTTCTTTTTTATTTAAGAAATTCGTTTGTTGTTGTTATTTCCACACTATTTTATTATTAAATTACACAGTAAATTTTATATTAATTAAATACTGTGGAAATTACAACAAAGAAATTTCTTTAAATTGTGCAATTCCATCCAGAAGTCAAGACTATTAAAAATATTTCCTTTTATTTACAAAGCCTACTATAATATAATTGAACTATAATCCACTATAACACGATTGATATTTTTCATAAATAAAGTTCTCGAAATAATATTTTATCTAATAATATAAATATTTATACGTCATGGAATAAAATATGTAGGTATAAAGATAATCGCACTAATTTGAGGAGCAGTTCGAGCGTAAAAAATATGGGTTGGTCGTAATTATAAATGTTATCGATAAGAAAGAACAATAAGTATGAAACACGGTACATCATAATGGTTTCAACAAGTTCAATGAACTGGCTGGCAATTCGCATTTTTTCCATACATTTATATTATGCCTCGTCCATCTCTATTGGATGCAATTGAATGAACCATTGACCACAATTCAACAGGCTACAATATAACTAATATTGCGCGGTGCATTCTCTAACCGCATTGGAATCCAATTATTAGTAAACATTTTGTTACTTGTTTGAAAATAAACAAGCAATACTCGCGGGGGGTTGTGTAAATATTTAACTAAGTGATGATTGTTATTATATGAAACGAGGCAGTCAGATTATTTACAATCGTTTTGGACATGTGCAAATAATTATAGAATCACTTATTCATATCGGTATCGAATATTACCTGCATATTTTTATTATTATCATACATGACCAAATTTGTTACACACAACGAAATTTCTATGATAATTTTAGTTTAACAACCATCCAGCGACACTTCCATATTGAGTCATCTACAGTAATTTTCAGTATTACTATTCGAATATGAAAAATGCTTTAAAATTTGCGAGGCATTTGGTTATTTTCGCGACTTACATAGCCGCATTCAATATAATAGTGTGATGAGCTCTATTTGTATACGCACCAATACTATTCAGCTCTAGCACGACTCACTACACTTCTATGTTGAATACGACCGATAATCTAATAATAAAAAAGCACCAAAGTAAATGAATAATGAAATAATTTAGTAACCTATCAAAAAACCATGCCCTTGTAATCCTATTAATACCATGATAAACAGGGTTTTAGGGTAGAAACAGCCCCGATTCCCATTAAAATCTAATTCGTATTTAATGCAACATATAAGATTGTTGTGTAGACGTTATTTAAAAAAACCATCCCTCATATAGGAATAGATGTATAAACAAGTGGATATTTATTGATTGTCAATGGTCTTCCTATAAAAGTGTTTTTTGCACAATAATGCCTTTCTGGTTCGTCTATGATCAAAATTATCTTAAGAATATGGTCATCCCAGGTCTGTTTCAATGAGAACACCTCCTTCCCGTCTTCCTGAATAAATAATATAATATTATGATTGCATTTGGCAAGAGCGTGTTATTATTCAGTGTTTGTGCATCCCAAGTGGTGTTGACGGAGTGCAGCAAGTATCCTGGTGATGATGGAGTATATATGGTGCAATATTGTATGGTTAAGAGTTGTAGTTAATCAAAGCCGGTTGTTTGGCCAAGTCTATAGCAATAAACAGTCCAAGTTGCTGAATAGCTGCAATGTAGACACATTTATGTGAAGGAGACGGCGCCAATACTATATCATATCGATACCATATTGTACAATAACAATACCATATATGATTACTATTCATCCATAATAATTACTATTCAACATACATTACACACTAATCATAGCAGGCCGACCGCTTTAACCTCTCGGTTATTGTATAACTATTGCAATAACACCAATAAGACCACCCAATATACAACAACTCACACTCATTATTAATAAATATCTTGTGCACTATTCGTTTATACAAAGTATGATTCTTCAAACATAATTATTACAATAGACATCTGAAATATAACCCTAGTCTTCAAAACATTTTATAATTTAAAAATACCGTGACGCCTTCCCTATTGACGGGAGCCCCTTTATAAGGGGTTGGCCAGGCCACCTTGGCCTTTACGGGAGAATATAGTAGAGATGGTTTCCCAGGCCACCACACAGCAATGAGTACTTAAGATCTAGTTTGCTAAGCTAGATCTACCAAGTGACTCCGGTGCCGTGAATCGAACCCGGGAGTCTTCACTCACGAATCCGTTACACTAACCACTGGGCCACAAGGCGGCAATTTTATAATTTTATTTGTTTAATATTTGCAGCCGTATTATGTATGGCTTAATAAATATTTGTAAAAACGCTTAATAATTGTACCTCGTAATTTTTTTTTAATGCGAATAACTGTTGATTATCGATTATAGTTTTTTTTTCTTTTGACTCGTGCTATGTATGTATGATTTAACAAAAAAAAAATTAAAATGTGTATTGTAGAGAAAAGAGAACTATAGTTATTTGATTACAGCTTCAAAAATAACTACTTTTAATTAAACTACCCCTAAAACAATTTAAAAATTATAAATTATAAACTTCAGCTATTTTATTAAATTTCATTCAAAGATGTGTTCTAAGGAAAACAGCATTCATTTTTTTTTTGGTTCAATTCCCAATGAATTAATAATGCTTAAAATACCCATTTATATTTTTCTATTTAAAATAAAATAAACCTTTATTTATTTTAAATCACTTTTTCATATTATATGTAAACTTTAACAATAATTATAAAACTAAAAATCTTCTAGGAATACCCTTTTTATTAAGTAAGTAAGTAGTGAAGTATTTATTGGGGTGATTATTTAAGTCAAGCAGAGCCCTGTATTTTGTATGGTATTTAATCCTAAATTTTAAAAAATAGCCCAGTAATCGTTAAAACCTTTCTTTTTTAAGTGTTTGTCGCACAATGCATTTAACCATAATAATTAATAGTTGTACACTTATCACAGTTGTCACTTAAACGTTAAGGTATTTTTCATATTATTTGACCCATATATATATATATATATATATATATATATATATATATATATATATATATATATATATATATATATATAATATATATAACAACAACCATATACACTCCACATATATATATATATATATATATATATATATATATATATATATATATATATATATATATATATATATATTCCATGATGCTCTGTTATTTATCTTATTTGACACATGTTACAAATGTTTACTTTGTACTCAATAACGACAATCTACGCCAATGAGTCAATAATAATACGACGAATAAAAAACACATGGCCTTTTTTGTATCAATAGCGAATAGTGTTCTAGTTTGATAAGATAATAACACTAACATCGTTTTTTGCACTTGCCCAAGATAAATTACTCACGTACAAAAGAATATTGTGATTAATTAAATTATTGTTATATCAATGAGGTAATAATATATATTTTAAATACACTAAATAAACACACGCGTAACCTTGTGATACTGAAAACAAATGTGCTGAAACTGAAAGAGGTCACAGTCGATTAAATAAGTCATTGAAAATGTGTGTCAGGTGAACTAACAAAGATTTTGAAAAACACGCATACCTTCGCAAATTACCATAATATTTAAATAACATTCCTTACTATTGTCATATACATAATTGATAAAAACGTGACGAAGTTAAACTTAGATTGAAGACAGTTTTGGTCTTCCTTTCCTTATATTTTTTTTTGGCACATATATACTTATATAGATAATTTATTTTTAAGGATTTCCATATTTTAATCAATTTTTCAACAATACTAGTTACAAGATAAATAACAATAAACCACGGCGACCGTAATTTTTTTTTCATTAGATGAATGTTACTTGATATATTCACATTATAATTTGGGAATCAAATATGCTATATTATCTATTGGCATTTTCAAATGAACACACATATATGAAAGAAAACGTGAGAATTTATTACCCTTTTTTATTTTTTAAAATACTCCTTTTTTATTATTATTTTAAATAGTTCTCTCAGAACAGAACTTATATAAAAAGGCCTTAACAAACCATTTATGGGTTTTTATTTTTTTTTCCCACATTTTTTATTACTTAAGATCTCTCTTATATCAAATTAAAATGTTATTAAAATTCTCAATACAGTTAAAGGTAATAAGGTAATATAATAATAATTTATGTATTCTGTATACCGTCTAATTTAGAAGATGTTTTGTATTATTCATACTATGTAAAATTCAAAATCAATAAAGAAATTGTTATAATAATTAACACACCATTTAATCTATAGTAAAAAAACTAATACACTCGTAATCGCTTAATACAAAAACTAGTATCTAAAAAATCGTTTGATGCGAAAGAATGATTCTGTTCCCTTTTTACATCTATTTTCATAGTTTTTTAAAACGAAATATATTTTTACTGTAATTAACTAGAATTCCTAAAATAAACATATTAAAAAAAATCTTGAGCCGCCTTGTGGCCCAGTGGTTAGTGTAACGGATTCGTGAGTGAAGACTCCCGGCTTTGATTCACGGCACCAAAGTCACTCGGTAGATCTACTAGAAGATCTAGTCTGAAGGACTCATTGCTGTGTGGTGGCCTGGGAAACCATCTCTACTATATTCTCCCGTAAAGGCCAAGGTGGCCTGGCCAACCCCTTATAGAGGGACTCCCGTCAATAGGGAAGGCGTCACGATATTTTAATTTTTTTAAATTCTTCAATGTATGTTTATGAGTAGCTTTTCTATTCATTGCATATAGTTCTGCTTTCCGGCAAGGTTTTATATAAAAAATCAAATAACCTTAACAGTGTGATAATTGTGGTTTAATGTGAGTATTTTAGAGTGGTCAGGCGATGATGATGATAGTTGTGATGGAGGTATGTTGACGATGTGAGGATGTGACAATGGAGAGTGGCGCCTCGCCTGTGACCGGCGCCACTGTACGATATTAGCATATTGAGAATACAAGCAAGCCAACTATTTTTTATATACCATATTTGCATTGCATCACAAATATACTCGTACAACACGCGTGAAGGAATCCCAACACATTCCTTCTATGCTCCCGAAAATGCACTCCCCTCAAAGCAACTCTACTACCGTCTATATGGTGTACGTTTACGGCGACGCAACGTATGCTAAAGTAATAGATTCCCCGGCATACGTCACCATAAACGTACACCCTAAATACGATAGTATAGTTACTTAGCTACACTTTTGATCGGATTTTTTTAGTGAATGCCTCGTCTGGGCTTCGGGCGAGAAACTAACAGCAAAGCACTAAGCTTAAGGAAACCCAAGTTTGCTTATAGAGGCGATTTCAGTTAAGATAGAAAACGAATATAAGGCCTTCTTCATTATGAGTTAGCTATATGGTAAATGAACTCACAAAATTCCATTTCACATTAAGAAAATAACAGTAGAAATAGGGAGAAGGAAATATTTATATATATATATATATATATAGTATATATATATATATATATATATATATATATATATATATATATATATATATATATATGATATATATATATATATATATATATATATATATATATATAATTAGGATTTCGACTTTTGTTACTAAATTTGGATGAATATCAATTATACTTAAAAAAAAACAATCATTCACAATGAAATATTTGAAACTAAATGTGTTTCATATGATCCAAATTTATTATATGTTATTTATATGTTAAGCACCTATACATGAAAAAAGTTAATAGATGTCCTAATAGGTAATATCTCATTTTTCCTTTATAGTCTTCACCGATTAAATAAATAAATAATATAGTAAGACTAAATTAATTATTATACAGTTTAAGAAGAATTATAATTTAAAAACGCTTTTTTTCTGTTGTGCACTTTCTATCGAAATCGAATCGAATAAATTGGTTTAAAATAGATTGTTAAATATTCTTCGAAAATATTAATAGAGTTATATTTAGCTGATGAAATGAGGCATTTTTCTCTTGTACGACCTTGATATTTTTTATATAAAATAAAATGTTACTGTAAATATGAAAATGATATTAAGAATATCTATAAAAAATATTCCACTGAATACTAGAATAGAAAAAAAATCGATTAAATTTCCACTCACAATCGAGAGTCGGCCACATAATCTAGTCGTGGGAAAATCCAAATAGCCTTGAATTTTATTTGAAACTGTTGAAATAAAATGAAATAGCTCCAATGTATCATATTATCTGATATTTGTACAGGAAATAACCTCGTATTGGACAGATGATTTACTAATGTGTATATTCATAATATGTATCCATATATTAAAATCGCAAAATATTATTATTGGAATTAAATACTTTATGGTATACGTATATCCTAATACTTTTGCAATTTTAAATGTCGAAAACGTGGAAATATGTTTTTTTAATTACATAATTAAAGATTCATCTCACTCTTATTTTCTACTTTTCTTCCAGTTAATAGTTACACTTCAGAAAAAAACATATATTTCAATCAGTATGAATATTCTATAGGAAAGTATCGCAAAAATATTTTTCCATGCTTATTTTTGATAGTGAAAAAAGCATGATTTCACACGAACCAAATAGTTTAATTACTTATTATAATTATTTATACAAAAATTATGATATATTACCTCCCCTTAAATTATTCCCACTGAAGTCGAAAGTGTATATTTAAATGATTATTGTTGATTATTGCCTTCTTAAACAAGTAACATATATAAAAAACATATTTTAATAGTGAATATTAAAATCGTCATAAAAAATACAAAGATTGAGAACATTTTAGCGAGCGAAGGCCTCCGGTGTTTCCATAATGTAAAATATACATATTTATGTTAGAACATTAGTCTAATACAAACGGTCTAAGTGACAAATTTATACCCATTGATATTTAAATCCGAGAAGCCGTCTCATTTCACATACAAATTATCAAATAGCTGTATAAAAATATAAAAGTCAATCACAATCAATCGAATTTGTTGGTAACCTCGCCTGTCAAATACTATGAAAAATGATTTTGACTCATCAACTTACTGGACCAATTGAATTATGAATATTATTATTGAATATATTTGCGATAGTGCGAGACGTTTTAATGAGTAATTGAATGAATTTAATAAGATGGCGCCGACGAATGAATCGAATAAAAGCAAACGTCATTCTCCATCATCAATCTAAATTGCAATCCATCAATATGAGAACTATAACTAGTTTTAAATCTCACTGTTATCAATTACAAAAGGCTTGCCAATTAAATATATGTTTTTCATTTCAAATTGAACCGTATTTACCTATTCATTGTGTATTTTTAAATCCACCTTTACTTTGATTATAAAATAATCCAATATTTCTGTTCAGTGAATATTATATAAGGATGAAATTAAAATGTAAAGGGATGAGTTCGATGTGAAAGCGGTTGAATTTGTGTATTTGTTGAAAAGTGAAAGACTTGTTTGAATGCCAGGCAACTGTATGGAAGATGGCGGGCCAAGCAAATGAGACTGAATGTTGCTTCCGTCAAACTCATCTGCGTGGTCCGCCATCTTGATATTTATCATTGTATTATATTCATCATAATATCGGTGGTGTCGGTTAGTATGCAATTTATCTAAAAATACATAATATATGTAAATATATCAATTCAACCTCTAAAAAAATATTTGTTTAATGATCAATATATCGTTTTCTTTTCAGTTTATTTCCACTTAAAAGCTAGTTAAATTCACAGCTTAAAAATCGTCTTTTACTCATTATTTATTAAGTTTGTTGAGCAAATATCAAAATTAAGGCACGATAAATCCTACTAAATTGTAATACAGAAAATTGATCTACAAATATAAGAAATAAACCAATTAAATTGTATACTCGTTGATCATCTATCTGATAATGATAAAAATTATTGAGTTATTGTAAGTAATTCACTTGCGAATTTCTTCATTTGCAAGAAAAAAGGCGGAAGACAAACAAAACAATAAAATGATATTTCAAAACACACATTATTCAAGACAAAACACAATATTTTGCGCGAAAACATATGTGGCCTGGTTTTTTCAAGGCTTTAAAAAATCTGTTCCAAGGCATTAGAGTAAATAATTTGAGCATATTTGATTAAAAATATATGTTTTTAAGTGGCTTCGATGTTCGACATATGTATGTACATATAAAATACTATTAAGTGAAGTGGCGCCTAAGATCCGTCGGCACGATCATAAAATATAAAATACCATTACTATAAATCAATTAAAAATTAACATATTTTTCGCAGCCCAGTCTATAAATATATTTTAATCGAACCAGGAACACAATATCTAGCTCAAATGATTAATGTTTGTTGCAACCGCAGATAATTTCGACTGCACTCTATCTTTTCTCACACACGACCGTCAATATTTTAACATCGCGATTGAAAAAAATATACATCTATATATTTATTATAATCCGGGGGGCTTTTTATCGAATAAGATAAAGCATAAGCCGAGTTGTATCGGAAGTGTTGTGATCAATCAATCACTTTTTATTACCGAAAATATTTGCACGAGTGCACTACTAACTAGAAATATATATATTTTTTGTCAATATATGATTTATTATCACAGTTATACAAATTCGTTCAAAGGCGGCTCTGTCTTTCGATAATTTTTATTATAAAAACCGTTTGTGGTTAACGGTCACCCATCCAAACACACCCACATGCATTACTTAAGCTGATTAATCAATAAAACCACGTAGTAATATCTCAAAGGCTACAAAATTTTGTAATTGAGGTGATTACCTGTGTAACTAGTAATAATTAAGATAATCGTCAGGTAGCATTATAAAAAGTGAATCTTATAAAGAAATAAAATATTTTAGGTAACAAGTTTTGTCGGCTTATTATGACAAAGAAAACCAAAATTCAACACAATAAAATTCTTTATTATTAAATGCCGCCGGGTAATTGTTTTTATTTAATTTTTTTCACCTTATTGAGATTTCAAAATTTTCGGCTTATTATAAACGTCTACAGTCGCATACAAATTTACACTAAATAAAACCCGCAAACGGTGTTTCCTATATTCTCAGCCACTGTTTGACATTTCACATCGTATTTTTTAATTAAATATAAAAAATAGGTTGTTTGTGTTGTTTTACTATTTTTAGCATATGTAATTAAAACAAATTATAAACTAAAGATATTCTAAATTTTAATTGATTTATTAATACTTACATTTTTAAATATTTATTATAAACCTCTCTCCATTATCTTAGCTAAGGTCTACTCTAACATTCCCTTAAGCTTAGGTTTCTTAGGCGTGCGTCGCGGTAAACGTACACCACGTAAAGACGGTAATATAGTTGCTTTGCTGTACTTTTGATCGTTTTTTGTTAGTTAGTGCCTCGTCCGAGGCTCAGACGAGGCATTAACTAACAAAAAAACCGATCATATTTAAGTGTAGCTAAGTAACTCTACTATCGTATTTATGGTAATGTATGTCTGGGAAACCATTTCTTTACTCTCCAGCTTCTAAAAATTATGGGTACACCCAAATATTCTGCATTGAACCTAAACAACCTCTTCTCTTATGTCTCGTAATACATAACACGTGATTCTGCAAAAGACCTCACTTATTAAATAATTATATATAGACGACCTCATTTTCTTCATTCTCAAGTATTCCCTTATAAGAATACAAATATTTCGTTATATGAAAGCAAATAAGCCGCCGATGATGTTTATGGTTGTGTCATTAAATGTAATTAACATATTTATACTCACGTATTAAAAAACTTACATTACCTTGTCAACGTTTTTATATAATTATTTTTTTTAAATATGTACATGCATGTAAAATCATTAATTTTGAATTAATTTCCACGTGGATTTAACATAATATTTATCTCACAACGGCGGTGACTTTTTCATTCAACAGTTTGAATATTTTAATCCGAAAAAAAGAGGATTGTATGTGTTTGATTTTGTCATCTTTTGCATAATCGATACAAATGTGAAAAGTCAAAGTCTGTTTGTAGTAGCGGCGCCATTCAATAATACACTTTACAACCGGTTTTATAACACGAATCGAATATATCAAAAAGGATATACCACACTGTCTTCTATAATAATAAAAGTATAATCAACAATATTGAATTTCAATCAAATTTGACTGGGCGACTTTGTATTTTCATAATGTGAAAAAAAATTACTTGATACTTGTCCAAAAATCTGCACGTGGCGGCCGTATTTCTCAAGTGTCTGGAATATTTTATAGTTTTAACAAATCATAATTTATTTTTACGCGATTTATTACAATCATATAACAGTTAGCCGGCCCACAAAACCCATCTGATTATTGTATAGCTGCGTCATTCTTTATTTATATTAATATTATTGTGAATACTTTATGAGGAGAGCCGCGTGCATATTAGTGATAATATGGTGAGAAGGAGAAGCAGAAGCAGCCGCCGACACTCTTTATGGCTGTTAATTTTAGTAATTAGGTTACGTCTCACCGTTAAATATTTACCGTTATAATAAATCACTAAATAATCATATCATCACACCACTGCATCATCATCACCACCACCTGCGTGCATTCTTCACATTTTACACAATCCGCAGTCACGCCTCAATCACCAGTCAAGTGTTTGGGTGATGATTTTGTCAATGAGCTTATACATATATAAAGAGGTGCCAGTAATACATTAAATGACGTGAAAACATAGGAGACAAAGGTGAATTTGTTATCAAAAGAGATTATGATAGCTGTTTGGGGTGCTGCTCTTACCGCTCGTACTGTTAATATGTCACTTGTCGATCTTTCTATTAACATAACACCGTTTTTCATTGGAATCATTGCAATATGATTAATATATTCAAGGACAAGGAACATGTAAAGAAAATATTGAATAACATTTCTATAGATATTATAATACAATTTCTTTTTTGAATATAATCTCCCAGTAGGTTATTACGACTTGGGAGATCGGGAATAATATTAATAAAATCCCGATCGATCGTCTTGATACAGGTATACTCTGATTGCCTGGATTGTAAGGTAAATACTGATTATTAAGTAGGTGACCTGTGTAACTAGTAATAGTTAAGATCACCGACAGACAATTAACACGTTGTTGTGTATAAAAAACCCTCAAAAAAAATAAAGCTCCTCGGGGCGTAAATAAATAAATAAAAATACTGTTTTGATACATTATGATTAGATGTTACGATACTACGTTTATAGACTAATTCTCTTACTTATTTCAATACGGAGTACAATCAATTGGTAATTAAAATAATTAATAAGTCATAACACAATTTATGGGGAAAAATATAAAAAAAAAACACATTTCTATAGATATACCTTTTTGAATAGGATTTAGTATTTTTAATGTCTGTTTCAACTATTACAATTCTCACGTTCAATTTTTATTTTAATAAATTGTTTGGTACCAATTTCGATCCATAATCTTTTCCTGAAAGTTCAATCTTCAAACATATAAAGAACTTGAATGCGGCAATTACTAAGCTGTTATTTAATTGTAAATTATTAACTTGTGACCTAATTATAACTAATTTTAATTCTTGACTATGGGGACGAGATCTAAATGAGAGATCAGAAATCATTTACTTTAAATAATTTAATATTAGCATCGATCAGACGAGAAATGTATCTGGATTCATTCCAACATATCTGAACACATTATAAATCCATTTTCATGAACGCCATTTATTATCATTAACCTCATTGAGATATTTATTAAATACGGATTTAAGATTTTTAAAAATTAGCACCGGAGAGGGATCGTGAATGGAAATCCTTTTTATAAATAAACACAGAAAGCAGCGGATGGATTTTTATTTTGTGTTGATCCAGTCCAGACAGTCTAAAAACAGAGCTGTCATCGGCCATTATATCACTTGCACTTCTCTCGTCTGCTTTCAGTTTATATTTGAACCAAACACTGATAAAACCAATACTCAAATATGCCATGTGTTTGGCTTTTAAAATAAACTGACACGAATAATATTCACATAATATTGACGCTGGTTTGCAGCCAACGATGAATCGAAATGAAAGCTTTCCATCACATTTGATCCCAAAACATAATTATACACAGGAATAACATTTTAATGTTGATGAGCGAAAATTAATCATGTACCTAGTTGTTAAGTAATATTAATCCTAAAAAGCACTTAGCTGTCAACAAGTGGTTTTGGCACGATGTCACCACCTGATGGATTGTCAAGAGTTGCTTGGCAGATATACTCTAGTCACACCAGGTGTCCATATCTTCACAGGAAGACTTTATACAATCATTGCCAAAAATATCCCTTCGCAGAAACTCCCATCCGGTTCTGAGAAACTAATATTTTAAATTATCCACAGGTCCAGACACTCCGCAGGATTTACCGCCTATAATATCACCAGAAGAAGAAGAAAAAGATTCAAGGCGTAAGTTAACATTACGTGATATAAATGTGGAAAAAATGGGTAATTAATTATTTGATTACAGATTTTGCCTCACTTCTTACTGGTGGTAAAAACCCACCGGCTGCTGCCAGATTTGTCCTTCGAAGACGATCTCTCCATTATGCTTTGGAAGAAGGTGGATCTGGAGAAGGCGCTAAGAGCATACAGATTCTAGACCAACTGGGTTCAGTACTTCAAGAACTACCATTGGGCCAGGGAGCTACAGCAAGGTTGGCAGGGAGAATCTGTGGTGCCTGGAGAAGACTGCCTAGAGACTATAGACGGATGCTAAAAGATGGAAGACTTACAGCTGCTTTAATGTACCCCGGAGAGAATGAACCTCGCGTTACTGGCAAAATTATTGGGTAAAAATACTAGATTGTTTAACACATTTGTATGTTTTAGTATTAAAAATATCGTGTATTTTAGTCATGGAGCTCTCAGCACTGAAATGTTTTCATCCTTGTTGGAAGCAGATGTTGAACATGGATCTTCTATTTCGACCTCTGGATGGGCAGGTACAGCAGCAATCACAGCCTCAGCAGGTGCGACTCCAAGTCTTCATATTACCATCATGTTCACTGGTATTATTCAGCCTGAAGAAATTGCCGATGTCCCTGTTACCATCACTCTAGAAATGCTCGATAAAAATATGACAATCTTGGAAGAGGTACCCACGTTTTTTTATAAATATTTAAAATATCACTAACATTTGATTTTTTGTTTAGCTTCGTCATATAAGGAAACCCTCATCTGAGCTGAATATAGTAGAAGTTTCATCCCCCGTGTCAGCCGCTGACCTGCGTCTTTTGGCAAGGGGTCGTTTAGCTCTCAGCATCCGGGGTAGAACTTCAAACAAGCCCAGCCCACTTATGCTAGCTGACTCTGGAGTTGTAGCAGTGAATCTTAGACCGGCTCTTCGAGGCCCAGCGTTACCACGTTTAGCATGCGATCTATTTTATGCATCTTTATCAGCCAGCGGTAAAAGTGTTCCGCCTCCATCATCTGGATTGGCTTGGTTGTACCTAAGCAGAGAAGGCGAATTGGTTTATAATGTCCAAGTAAGAAAATAACAAATAATTTAATTTTTGGCAATATATCTAATTATGATTACTTACAGGTTGACGAGCTTAATATGTTAGAATCGCCAATGATAACGCTCATTGATGAAACTAACAAACGCCACGTAGAACTAGAAGACCTGAGTCCATTCTCTAGAGATGGTCTGGCTGCAGGCTCTTTAGATAGGATGGGCCCAAGAGTGCTGGAACCTTTATACTCTGGTGATCTAGTTGTTAATGTGGCCACTCACTCTGATCCTAGCATAATCAAAGGTCGCCTAATATCTAGACCAGTCGCCGATGCCATGGATGTGAATGGACCGATACTTTTGAAGAGACCAGATTTAACGCAGCCAGCAGATCTTGTAGGATTAGCCTGGATATCTATCGATTACGAATGTAGCATACAGTGGGAGGTATGTAATTCTACATAATATAATCATCTTCATATAAAATCTATCGATATATACATATTATATGTATTATTTAAGGTATCCATTAGTGGGCCCGCTTCTTCTGGACTTACATTGTCTGGATTGGAATTGTGGTTAGATTTAAGACCCATGCTCGCTCCTGGAGCTCCTGTTACATCCAGACGATTGGGGTATTTAGATTCTTTGGAAGGAGCTCTTCTATCTCCAGCTATGATCGATCTTCAGAGATTATATACCGGGGCTTGCGAACTTCAAATCAAAGAACCATCATCAAATATCACATTATTGAGAGCAATGCTCAAACAGGTAGGCATATACATTTTTCATTTGTAAGGAGAACCGTTAGTTAGAGTTGATGTATTTTTTAGATCAAACTTCCCGAAATGTGCCAACCTCAATACACGGATAATGAAGTGCCAGCTTTATCTTTCGTTCCTTCAAATCCAAATTCGGCCGATAATTCGATTAGCGACGCTGCGTCATGTTTCCATTCAGGCAGTTTCTACGATGACGGTGCTCAGTGGACATCTGCTAATGAGGTAATCAAATCTCATAAAATGTGATCAATTATATATTTAAATAATATTTTAATTTATAGCCATGCACCATGTGCTCTTGCCATCATGGGAGAGTTCGATGTGATGCTGTGAGATGTCCACCTTTATCTTGTGTGGCCAATGCTGTTATACCACCAGGAGAATGCTGTCCTGTGTGCACAAGTAAGTATGTTTAAACATATGTTTAAATATGAATAAATACATTGTTTTTATTTTTACAGATTCAACTCTTCAAGATTCCAACACATCCACGACAAGAGGATGCCACTTAGCAGGCCAATTCCATCCAGCCGGTCAGTCGTGGCATCCTTATCTTCCTCCGGGAGGCTTTGATACCTGTACAATATGTACCTGTGAACCATTATCTTTAACGGTCAGATGTCCTAGGGTATCTTGTCCGGCTCTGCCTTGTGCTGATAAGCTTGCTTTTAGGCCTGACAAGAAAGCTTGTTGCAGAGTTTGTCCCGAAGTAAGATTGCTACAGTAAAATATCCATACAAATCAATCAATTGAATCTGTTTTACAGTCAAAAGTAGAAGAGAAAGTGAATCGTCCCAACGGTGCTGAGCTGAAAGATGAAGGTGCTCTTACAGGACTGGTATCCCGTATGACTCCTGAAGAGATCATTGCAGCAGGAGGTTGTAGATATCCTATAGACGGGCCTCTTCATAATGGACACGAGTGGCATCCAACAGTGCATTCACATGGAGAACAGAAATGTGTTACATGTAGATGCAAGGTAATTAAAATATATTGCAAATCCTTCTTCATCCAGATGTGTCGAATTGTAAGAAAATTAAATTACTCATTCCACATATTAATCTGTTTCATTCTTATGTACTTGCGTTACGGAATGATCAAACCTTAGCCAAGACTGTCAAAAAACAGGTATTCAATTGCTGACAATTGTAAATCACTGCGTGACTTTGAATTGTCGGATATTAACAGAACAATCTTATAACATAATATGATTTTTTAAATTTGTATTCAAGTTTATAGTTTGTCTCATGAATATAATATTTGATTTTAGATGTATATCATATAATGTTTTGTGTAAATATCAGAAAAATTGAAATAAAATAATCAAATAATAAAGCAATATTGTAAAGAAAATTGTTGCTATAACAACAATTCCATTCTTTAATATATGAAAGAACAGAATGCAATTATACAGAAGTGCGATGGGAATTTGTTTATAATATCATTTGTCACAATTTTTAGAAACTACATGTTTTTTTAGAATAAGACAGAATCATATGCAGAAAGAGCAATTTAATTTTCGTTCAATTCGGCACATCTATGTTCCTACATATCTTGCAACAATCATTAGTCTTTTCAAGCAGGAACTCCTTTTATTCCTGGTGCTCTTTACATCAGTATCAACCATCTCTCACGACCTTCTTTCTTTGAAAAAGTGTTAATATAATGTATCTAATAAATTCCAGGACGGAGAGGTTAAATGCGACAGAAAAAGATGCACGAGGTCAATATGCAATAGTCAAATGGGGGCTGGCAGTCGTCGTCGAGGGCACAAAGGTTCTACAAAGGCAACTCCTCCTGATGAATGCTGTCAGCAACATTGTCGTCGATATCGTCGTCACCAAAAGCATCACAAAGTCAGGTCCTGAGCGACAAATCACAGACACTTGTGTTTGGAAACTACTTGTACAGTGCGATGCAAGTTTCAAGTGACTTTATGTGTTCTTTCGGCCACTGTCCAAGAAAATATTATAAATATACGCGATACGAGTCTGATAAGAGTATATAATTCCTTCAGCCTATTTATAAATCCACCACACATCATACACACTGAGTCGAATCCATCTTCATTCATCGCTCAAAGCGACTATAGACAGATTAAGGAAAACAGTTACGCTATTATTTAGACACGTAAGAGGTTTACATGAATAATCGACCGTGTAAATGCTATATTTATACAGTATCGATATGAATGTGTATATAATCAGTTACTTAGTTCACAGTATTTTATTATATTAAGAGTATATGTGCCATGCAGTGTAAGTCTAGCTATAAATTATAATTAATTAATGTTAATACTATCATGCATTTTTCTTTAATTGAATTATGATTATATTTTAATATACATAAACTAGCCGCTAAGATATTAACCAACAAATCTATTGATATTACTTAACGTGTACATAACAAAGATGGAATATATTTTCAACTGTTTTATACTAAATATATGTATATCATGTGAGTTTCTCATTTATGGAAATGTGTTACTATTTATAAACTATTTAAAGTTTGCATCACTGAATAATCTTAGCTCGAATAATATTCTAACTTCTGTCAATTGCATTTTTATATTATTTAGAGAATGTTTAATCTAATTATATGCATCGGTAAATTATGAATATTTCAATCTAACGACACAGCATTTTCTAAATTATTTATCCAAAGAAACGGTGCTTTTTTAATGCTGTTTTTTACAATTCAAACAATAGGTACCATAATAAGTTTGCTATTTGTAACAGATGCACCTCGATGATGAGAAATAGAAGAAATTGGAAAGAATCACCAATTATATTATGTTTGGTCTTTTAAGAATGTTGTGATATCAAAATTGAGTTAATTTTTAACGAAAAAGAAAACCAGTATTTAAAATGATATGCGTGAATGTAAAGAAACTGATGTTTCAAGCATGTGGTTGACTGGATTCAACCGTTTAGTCATGAATAGCAATGTAGCTTTATAATTATTATTATATGATTAGTGATTTTTTTTATAGTGTGATCTATTTTATTACTCTTAAAATAAATTAACTTAACGTCATGCTTTTTTAATCATTTAACACATACATTAATTAATAAACCTTATGTAGTCAACTAATAAGTTGTGGAAAGAGTTTATCATTTCCAAAGAATGTTACAGTTGAAGAATTTATTCAAATCACTGCTTTTTGGAGATCAATTCGTAGATACAATGTATTTATTGTAAATTTCAATTTGTATAACAACTTGTCTTCTATTCCAAAAAATAAAGAGATAAATAAAATTCACTTCATCCGAATAAAATAAAAAGAATTACAAACAATAAAACTTTTGTTTAATTTATATTTATTGGTTGAATGTCCAAGAGTGTTATTTTGTATTCAACTTATATATTTTAGAAATAGTTGGATTAAGGTTTGGTTTTTGACTAAATAACCTTTCCAAATCCCGACAAATTTCGACAAAATTCGACAAACGAAAAAATTTGTAATGGCTGAACTTTACAGAATTAAAAATCCATAAAATTAAATCAGTATATAATAATAAAAATACCTACATTGAATATTTGATCAATAAAAAAATATAATAATAAAACGATTCAATATTGTCCATAACCACAGATGCATGCCGCTCACACGGATACTATGTGTGTGGCGTGAATCCGACGCTATAGTTACTGTTAAATTACATTCACTAAACTAACTAATTAATAGAGCTTTTTTTGTGCAATCGCATAAATCAGAAGTATGCAGCCTCCCCATTCTTATTAGGATATTAAAATAAAATTTCATTGGATTGTTTTTAAAATGTCCAATTTATTTTAAAAACGAATTAATTTACAATAAACTATTTACAAACAAAATATGAATGGTAAACATAAAATTATTTTTTAATTAAGTTTCAGCACTTTTTAGTCACCAACTATAAGATATAATAAGAAATATAAATGCAGTATCTGTAAAAAAAAATATTTCCATACCAGCTACTACAAAGAGCAGAACTAGAATATTGCATCACATAGAATAAAATGGTTGGTTTATCAATTATACAATGTAAAAATGATTGGCGACGATCTCGACGATGTTCCGGTCCAGGTGTGTAATTTATGCTGGGCGCACTTTCAAACTGTGGGCGGAGACCATCTTGCCGTTGAAGCGTCGGATGAATCTGCTGCATGCGTCTCCAGAGTTAAAGTAAGCCTCGGCAGTTGTTCCATCAATGTTCACCCGCTGCAACACCGAATCATGGGTAATATCCTCCATATGTTAATTTTCAGCAGCAAATGTTTACACATTCGTTTATACAATCAATACACTATTTTTAAAACATACAATGATCTTGACAAGCATGTTTTATATAAATAATAAAATATATATATGTATATAGAGAATATTAAATAGATATAATAATATTTAAAATAATAAAAATGCATTTCAAAAAAGAATATCTACATAAAATGGCTTTCTTTGGAGAAATATCATATTGAATTGTAAAATTTACACATTTCACTCCATAAATATATCACAATAATCACAGTATAATAAAATATATCACAGTTGAATAATCACAAATTTGATAAAATGCTCAATAACAAGCATGTCAATAAGACACATATATTCATAGGTCGAAAAAGAAAAATATCCCATTACAATTCACATTAACAATACAACAATTTTCATATCAAATTGTAAAAAGTTGGATCAGGAAGAGTAAAAAATAAGGCTGTGTTTTTGTTCTTGAAACGTTGTAGTAAGTAGCGTTATAATTAACAAATAAATATTTGTAAAATCAAATCTTAACATAAAAGGTAAACCTCGGACAGATAGCATTTCAACTCAATTAGTACAAGTATGCATAAAATTATCAAAACAACAATTTTCAAATACAAATGTTCAACACTGGCAGAATACTTTCATTTTACGAATGTCAAGCATGAAAGTGTTTTACAATATGTGTACTTTTATACCAATCGATAAATAATTCTCCATGTAATTCACAATCAACAAGAACATTGAAATGGGGCCATTGAAAAATCACAATGACTTATACACAATTTAATTACAATTGCTCATGCACGATGTTTCACTTTACAGTAATTTATAATAAATTTCATTACATTTTGCGATTTATTAGATACATATTTGTTGTAATGTCTCCTTACAAAATGTTCAATAAGGTATACAATCCTAATAATATTCATGCAATACTCAATTGTTGGTTTTGTACTTATGTGTGAGATTTTTCATTTTGCAAAAGAAATATATTAAAATAAATAAAAATACAATATCTGCTTCGAAGACAACTGACTACTCAAATATTTACAAGTTATTATACATTTTACTAATGGTAATAAACACATTATTGTTAGTAAGCAAAATAAATAATTATGTTGTGGTTGAATATAATTAATAGAACTTGTAGGGTTTTGTTGAATTTGTACATATTTTTTTATGATTACAAATATTAAGTTTTAAATAAAACCAACCAGAATTGAACACATGTACAAATAATAATAAAGTTGAAATACTATCAGGAGGCACGACTATAAATAATTATTCTAGAATATCAATGATGATTTTATCAAAATACCTCTACTTCGGGACCACAGAGCGATAGGAGGCGGGCTTCAGTCATTCCTGGAGGCAATCCGTTCACTAATGCCTTGAGAGTAGTCTCTTCTCCTTTGGGACCACCTCTTGAAATCTTCTCGGGAAGGCCGTCAGTTTCAATGGAGCCATCATCTTCATTTTCTATAACAACAATTGGCTGTTGAGGTCTCCTGGGCAATACTACGCGGTTGGACGAGGCTGTTCTATTGACTACAATTCGTCTTCCACCAAAAACAACTTTTCCAGCTGTGTCATTGTCGGATTTGCTATTTTCGGCTAATTCTGAAGGTGTATTATTTTTTATCGGTGAGGTTTTCAAACCATTGATATTGACCGGAAGGACTGTTCTTTTCTTATTGACACTGTTAGCTGTTTGCAGTACATCGGATATTGCCCGCGCTGCAATTGTGGATGTACGATCGATCTGTAATAATATATTAATGTAGATAAAATTTCAATTAAGAGTATGCATACAATAAAAAAAATTAAATATACCTTATTTTCCCTTCTCCTTTCAATTGGTGCACTCACCGTCGGTTTGTCTAAAAATGATTTTAATATAATATTTTTTTAATTCACAACCACAATATAAAACAATCAAGAAAATTAAATATATATATTAGTATACCTTTTAAGGAATTTTCTGTTTTCTTCAAAGATTCCTTCTCACTGTTGGAATCATTGTAAACAATCTTCTTCCGCGGCTGCACAGCTTGAGTGGGAGGGACGGCCTCTGTTGGTTTAGCAATTTTCTTGCGCAAATCTTGACTATTATTAGACACAGCTGGTCTTTTCAAACTAAACATAAAAAAAAACAAAATATTGGTTAGAATGGATTTCTCTTTAAAATCAGTTTTTTGAAAAAACTAAACATACTTGTGTTTTTCCGATGATTGAATCGATGCAGGTTTATTCTCATTCTTATCCGAATTGAACACTATAGGTTTTGGTTTTACAGTGACTTGTTGAGGTTGGTCCTTTGTTGAGCCTAGGATGGTTATTTTAGGGGCTTTGTTTTTATTTCTCTTCACAGTAGCGGGATCTTCATCTTCAGGATCAGTCAACAATAAATCTTCAGCTAAAGGTGATAAATGTAAAGCATCATCATCTAAAAATTCATCCATGTGAAGTAACAATTTATCCTCCTCGGTTTTGGGGTCTCTTGAATCGACTTTGACATTATTTTGGGCAACCGAAGGAGGAGCAGGATTAGTTCCATCATTTTTGCTTTGTGTATTATTCATTTCACTACAAAAATATTAATTATGGTTACAAAAAAAATCTGAAATGATAAAAAATATTGACATGCAATTGTTTACTTACTCTGCTTCCTCCAATTCGATTAACTCTTTCAATTTGTGCTTCAGAGTTTCTGCATCTCGCTTTCGTCGCCTTTCTTTAGCTTGAAGGATTCGCGCTCTCATTTCAGCTTGTTCTTTTAACTTAGCTTTATATTCTCCATCCTCAGCATCTCCATCACCATCAGGTCCATTTGGATTCTAGAGAAAAAATATATATTCTAGAATGGATATCAATTAAGTAGTTTATTAACAAATGAATAAATAATTTACTTGTCCTGGAGATGGCGAACGAGATCTGAAGGATTTAGGTTGTCTCGGTCTTCTGGGAGGGCTTCGAAGAGTTCTAGATGGTGGCAGCGGATCCCTTCTTTTATTTAAATTACTAATATTTGACTGAATAAATTCTTCTTGTTTTTGTCTTAGTAATTCTAATTCAGGATCTTTTCTTTCAGGGGGGGTATCAATTGAAGTATTTTCAATAAATCTAAAAAGAACATTAATATTACATTGATAATATTTAAAAAAGTAACACTTTACAAACCTTTTAGTTTTTTCGAAGAAATCATCATCTTTAGCAATAATCTTGTGTTGCAGACATCGTTGTTGCTCGTTAATAAACTGCTCTGCCAGTTTCCCCAAAGCTTCTTCACTCACTGGCCCTTGGTGTAAATCAAATGGACGTCTATTTCCGAATGAATCCTAAAAATTTATGTCAACGTTATAATATGTACATGTACTGACAATAACAATAAATAATAAAAATAACAAACCAATCCTAAATTTCTTGGATCTCCGGGTGGATGAAATATTTCAGGTCTTCTACCTTCCATAAATTGTGAGCGAGAATAATCTATTAATGAAATAATTTATTATTATATGGCTCATATTTCCAAAAAATATGTCACACTTACCCTGTCCACCATAACCTGGACCTTTGAAATGTGGATTGATGAGAACCTTTTTTGGAGGCATTTCAGTTGGTAGTCCAAATTCATTCCTTGGTCCCATGTACAAATTTGGAGGAGGATTACTCATGGTGAATTTCAAAATATCATCTCTCAATGGATCATGATGAACATCAGGACAACTTTTAATAGGACCAAAACGATCTGCCGGTAATACATCCAAATTGCTTACGGGTTTAAAATCCCTGGGCGGTAAACTGTTTGGTAAATTAGTCGGTGGCATATTTCTGAAGCCAAACTCGGAACTTCCAATCGATGGATTTCTAAATTGAGAAACGTCATGTTTTGGAAAAAAATTTGGACCTTGATCATAATTTCCTCCATTGCTGCGAAAATCATTATCACGTGGTGGTCTGTTTCCTATCGGTCCGAGACCTTTGTCAAACTGTCTCCCCCCATCTCTGAATGGCACACGAGAAGGCCCATAATCTCTATAGCCTTTTTGAGGAGAATAATTATCAAATTTTTTTCTATTTCTGAATGGTTTTGCATTAGGATTTAATTTATTTTTCTCATTTACTATGACATTATCTGTAAAATAAAATAAAATATTAACACATATAATCATTTTTTTATTATGAATATTGTTTACCTAACGAATCAGGAATATTTATATTGGATGTCGAGTTATTTTGACGTTCGGTTGGAAAACGTTGATTTTGTTCATCCCGATACTTTGAATTCTCCACATCAATAGATGAAGTAACTTTATCAATTTCATCCGACACTAACACATCTGCATTAAATACATTTATTAAAATTACAAAATGAATAACTGAATGACTGTATTGTAAAATATATACCTTTTTCTATATTTTCTGGGATGCTCGATGAACATTTATCAGCATTTGATTCAGGTACATTGCTTATATTTTTTTCAGTAGAAGATATTGGATCCTGTAAATATTATTCAATTGTATATAAAATAAATGGAAAATTTTAAAATTAAAATATAAAATTAACCTTTGGAATATCTGACGGTGGCAGTTCTTTAAAACTGGATACATCTTCTGATTGATTCAGAATATCAGGAACAACAGGTTCATCATGAACAATAGGTGTTACATTCTCAATTTGCTTGACAGCAGGTGGTTTCTCACAAACGGCAACTTTTTGACTAGCATTTGATTGTAAAATTTCCTTTTTTGCATCTCTTATCGCTGAAGAGGCAACTGTTTGCTTTTCTTTTTGCACACATTTATTAGGTAATGCAGTGACTTTTTTAGGTTCATGAGTTACTTTTGATTCTTGGAAGTGATCATCGTCTGCCAAAAGCAAGTCTTCGTCTTCAAGATCAATATTATATGTATCATCTCCGGCTGCCAGCAAATCATCATTCAGAAGATCATCACTGTGAATTAAATGAGAGAAATTAATATTATATGAAATCGTGTATTTTTGGCGGTATAACATGTTTTGTGTTTAAAGGCCTCGTATTAAATGTGAAAGTGATTTATGACGTAAGCACGGTGATAATGAAAGCATTGAAAACATCTTGACAGGAATATGAATTGGAAAGGAACAATGACTGTTAGTGTACTGAAACCAATACTTCATAATAATGTAGAAGTGGTGAGTGCAAGAGACTGGCGGCTTTGCAGTGACAACAGCCAGGATCAACAATGGCGGACACGAGTATGGCTGCAGTACAGCGCGCCGAGCATATCTTGTCCTGTACTCACTTGTCTGACATGGCTTAGTCTAGTCTAGTGTAGCAGTCTGAAGTCTGTAGCCTGAAGCCTGAAGCCTGAAGCCTGTAGTCTGTAGCTCGTAGTCTGTAGTCTGTGAAATGCAAGCAAAGTACGAGCAGCAACACAACTGTCACACGCCGTCCCTGCAAAGCCAAACACTGTTGCCAAAACATACAATGCATTCATACATTACCATGTTTAATATTGACCTTTATTCAAAACATTTAATTTAAAAAACATCAAAATACATTTAAAAATCAAACAAAACATAAAAATCTTCATATCCAATATTTCTCCAATAATTCTCCCCTTTTATGGGATCCCACGACTGTACACTGTACACTGCACAAGTAGGGTCAATGGTAGATTTTTAAAAAAAATAGACAAAAAAATCCCGTAGTACATTATTTTGTCTCCCCCTAGATTTTTTTGCGGTTTTGCCCCCTAGATTTTTTTTGCGCCCATGTTCACTACTACTACATGGATCAGCATCTTCTTGCCTGGTTTAAAAACATTAATTTTACGTTCGCGATCCATCCCACTGTAATGGATGATATAAATATATCTGTTTAGCCCTAATATATTAGGGCTAAATAGATACTTTATTAGTTATTACTTATCTTTCCTATTAATATTATTCTATTGCGAAACGCAACACCTGAACTACTAAAGTTAGATCACACTATGAGAATTTGGTAAACATTTTTTTCAGCTCAAATTCAACCTTATCGTTCCAAAGTTAAATGTATGATTGTTTTAGATAGTTGAAATGTGAGTCAATGATTTCATTTGCATTTAAAAATATTTTAAACAATGTTTAAAAGCGGGTCAAAGTGTTCATTGTAGTGTAATAGAACATTGTCATTATCCCGATCGATATAATGGCGGAAAGGTAAATAGAAAAATGTGTTTGAAAGTAAACGTTCTACATCTTTAAACAACATAGACAGGTATCTAATGTGTGATCGAATAGTAATGTAATATTAGTTACCTGGCGTCCTACATTGACTTGTTGTGGTTTAACATTTCTATGGTAACTTTATTCCTAATAATTTCCTCATCATTTCAAATCGATCTTCCAATACTATACATTTTTTTCTTGTAAAACTCTCGCCTTATAGCCTATTAACCGACGATAATATTAAATTATTAATGATTAGATAGATAGAAATAAATTTTGCATGCAAAATTGATTTTTGTTTTATATTTAAGTTTACTGCATCAAAGTTGATGTTTAATATTGAATTAAATATTATATTACCACTGTGATTATGACAAATTTAAATAAACGACGCTCTTGAATATTGTTTAATGTACGATTAAAAGCTAAGCGATGTCATTTAACTCTAATTTTACATGTATATATTAATTAAAGATCCACGTCTTACAATAGTATACTATTTCAAAACGATAATCATGTTTATGATACGCTAAGAAATTTTATAATCTATAATCGAATCCTTCATATCAATATCCAATGCATCGATTGTACATAATCGTCAAAAGATTATAATAGTCTCAAGCTGGTATAATATTATTTTATTTATTTAGAATTCGTGCCCATTATCACGACATATCGTTAAATACTTTTTAATTGTCATGCTCGTGTTGACGCATTGAAAAGTGGCATAAATAAAGCCTTATCATATTGTCTTGTTCAAACAGTTTCTCTGAGCATTCAAGATAAACGTCCATATTTCAGGTGACATGACAAATTTCATGACAACTATCATAAATCTTATGGAAGAGTGTTAACAGGATATTGTAGAGCTATTCTGAATAATGAACAGTGTAACAAGATGTAGTTGACGAAGCAACAGGCTCTCCGGATCTGCCTTCTTGTAATCGATGGGATAAACCGGTCATTTTGTTAGAATTTAGAAGATTTAGAAGGTGTTTACAATCCACTGTAGATTATCAATCGATGGGAAAAACAAATTCAAAGGAACACAATCAAAACACAACACAACAACAAGATGGATTCATTGGGTGAGTGTTTATTAGTTTAATAATTTAAATATAAAATCACCGCAATATATACCTACAATTTATTAATAAAGAATGATAATTTAATAAAATAATATGTTTTTTAAAAGTGCATCAAATGCGCAAATAACATGGAAGGTTTATTTAATTAAGAGCGTTGTTTGAATATGAATTAACACATAAATCTAAGAGGAACTGGTGTGTGCAAATTTTCTTATCGCAGAATTAACTTTTCACTGTAATGCGATTTTTGAGAATAAAATGCCTCATCCTTTTAAATAACAATAATCTCATTTATTTATCAACGATAAGAATGAAATATAACGTTTTAATTGTAAAAAGTCTATCGATCATTTTTAGAAATGTCGTGATTAAACCACATTAAGATTGACTTTCCGAGCGAATATAAAATACCTACATTGTAATGCTTTTACACAAAAAATTACTGATTTTTTTTAAATATATACATATTAAAATCGTGTATTTTTTCGACCAAGCTCATTGATCCTAGTCAATCAGACTAAATATAAATTTGAATACCTACAAATTTTTGTATAATTTTATTGTTATTAATACAATAT
Source organism: Agraylea sexmaculata (assembly GCA_022606485.1). Classification (NCBI taxonomy): domain Eukaryota; kingdom Metazoa; phylum Arthropoda; class Insecta; order Trichoptera; family Hydroptilidae; genus Agraylea; species Agraylea sexmaculata. The sequence goes on along the minus strand of JAGTTH010006576.1, from coordinate 4,871 downwards.
TGTAGAATTTAAAAAATCATGAATAAATATAGTATTTTTCTTCAGTAATGGATTCCCAAGCATACGCCACCGTAAACGTACATTGTAAATACGATAGTAGAGTTACTTAGCTACACGTATGATCGGTTTTTTGTTAGTTAATGTCTCGTCTGAGCCTCGAGCGAGGCATTAATTAATCAAAAAACCGATCAAAAGTACAGCAAAGCAACTCTATTACCTTATTTACGGTCTACGTTTACGGGGACGCACGCCTAGGAATCCCAAGCTTTAGAGGAAATATAAAAATTGTGAGGGTAATTTTGGAACCGTCTGTTATTCTCATTATACTTCAAAACCTCTTACTCTTTGATATTTGTAGAGCAAATTTCAAATGAAAGACGTGATCGTGGGTGATTTAATATACCAACTCCTCTGCGCACTTATAAAACTAGCTCTATAAGGACTATTAAACTGTTTTAGGACGCCTATTTATTGAAATTATTAATTATATATTTCAATCTACAAAGTGATGAAAATAGCACAGTATTTCATTAATTGAAACAGTGGTGCAATGGCAAAGTCGTGATTCCAATTTTGCGTGCTTGAGGGGATTGATTCAACCACTCAATTTATTTGAAAGCATCCCATTTAGATGAAAGCCTTTCTGAACAATACACAAAAATCGAGCTTTCTTTGTAAGCAACTAAAAAACTCCACGTGACCCACTTGTAAAGAATTCCCTATCGCCAAAGAAATATTTATTTAAAAAATATTTTTGTTTACGAATATTTGGTACGTAGATTGTTGACGACATTGAAGTCGTTTTCTTTTCATCGATTTTCCTTACGCAGCTATTTAAATATGTAGCTTGATATATTTTAATATCGATCATATACTGAGTAAGAAAATGATTGCTTTGTTTTCAGCAACCACAAAATGGCGGCCATTCTTGCGCACGAATTAAATTAAAATAAAAGCTTTTCCCATATTCTGTCTGTATGTAAAATTAACTACAGTGATTAATTAATCGGTCATTATAATGAGACTATTAACAATCATTTTTATCAGCCAACATAATAATAATCAATTTGATTATTGAATAAACAAAAAAATAAATTGCTTCTCGTGTTGTTGGATAAAGTATAGGAGATACTAGCGAATGATTTATATTAGTTAACGGACTGCTAAAAGTTAAAAATTAGCCAAGTATGTTAATTTGTGCTTTTAGTAGTATTTTTAATGATTCTTTGCGTATACGTCATAATAAATATTTTTAACATAAGATATTTTCCCGTTAGAATATCTGTGCATTTGTCGTTACAAAACTACGATTTTTCCACAAAACTGTTACTTTGCTGATGAATTGACAAAACATCCTCGATTAAATTATTTAAAATCTGGGCACGTATAAGTGTTGTAACTTGAGGAAAAAAAACATACGTGTGTATTCGGTATAAAAGTGATGTTTCATAGTCAAATATTTAAATCTCGACAGCATTTTTTTCCACGCAAGGCCTTCAAATACGCAATAAAGATAAAAAGATATCGTTATCTGTATGAGAGCTTTTGATTGCAGACTTATGCTAATTTTTTCAACAGTCACACTTTAGGCTTTGTCGTGGAAAGTTCTATTCGATCGATGAAATTTACTGAATGATAATGAAAGTGGCTTCAATCACAACATGGAGGGAATACTCGAAGTCTCAAGATACACCGACACCAGAGACTCTAGTAAGAATTTTAAGTTAAATTTTGTCCCAACTAAGAGTAAAAATATATATTATCTTTTATATCTTTAGACACGAGGGAATTGCGTATTTGATCTCATAAATGTCCTCGTAAGTTTTGCTGGTACATTGCCATCTAATCCCCTCCTTCATTCGAGGCTTACCCATAGTTTTTTTAAAATATATTATAAATAAATAAGACGCAAATCTCACAATCTAAGTGTCTGATTGTAATCGTCCTAACAAAATATTACATAACCTGGGAATAATGCCGTTTTTCCACGTGATGCATCACCAAAGCCGAGGAAATGATTTATGAGATTTTAGTGCCACACCAAAATTACACGTTAAAGATTTTTATTGAATAACCATAATAGTAACCGAAACGATTACCTGAATGAGAAAAGCATCATAAAATGAAGTTTCTTAAAATATATAAATTTTACACGATTGTTTTAAAAACAGCGTATCGTGACAAGTTTTATGAGATTCTCGTGATTTTTTTCCGTACATTTACGATCACTCGTGATTATAAAAAATAGAACGCATTTATTATGAAAACATTGACAGTCAAAAATGATATATTGATGAAATTTAATTCAGTACTTGCATTGACCTCGTTAACGCAATATTACTGGCATGCATCTGCGAACAAATTAAAGCGGGCCAAATTTTTAAATAATTATATTTTATAATAAATTACAATATGTGTGTGTGTGTGAAAAAGGTACACTTTCATGAATGTGTATGAAATTGCATTTATAGTGGGGAATATTTTTGATGTGATAATTGCTTCAGTCTAAAGGTTTCAATTATCGTTAATATGTTATTTTTTAGTTTAAATCGGTGTTATTTTAATTGTGCAAAAGATATACATATTGAATGAGTAGTAAAGCTGTTGTAGCTCAGTTGTTCGCCGGCAGTGGTCGCAGTTGGATGTGTTGTCGCTTCATACTCTGTTATTCCATTCACGATCTCGTGTACAGTTATACCAACAATTTACACCGAAACGAGTTTTTCAAATAACTATATATGAAATATTTAGGATGTAGTTTAATGCACAAACAAACATAATAATATCGCTCGCTGAGGTTTACATTGTGATAAATAAAGAAATGACAATTCAGTACTGGTGACGTGCGATGTGCTGTTGCAAACGATTTGGCGAATTCCTCAATAAGATTTGCACAGGTGAGATTGATTGAAACATTGCGTTTTAATTACCTATTCACAGTGTGTGTCTGTAGGACATTATGACAATCTTGCATGTTACAAACTCCGCTAATTTTAGATTTTATACACGCGGCCTATTTTTAGAAATCAAATCCATCCAGCTGAGAACCACCCAAGTACATATTATTTCGAATTACCGTATAAAAACGGATGATTTACTGCTACTTTTCTCACAATTCTTAATAACTGTTGACCGAAATAACATTATTTAATTTCAAATAAATCATTTTCAAAGCCCCCACAAATTTTCCGAATAGTATATAATGCAATAATTGATCGGGTTTTGGCAAAATAAGGTTATGTTAAAAAATTTCAAATTTATTTCTGTGCCTTCGCCAATGTGTTATTATCTATCCGTTTTTTAAATGTGTTTAAAATAAATTCAGCGGATAAAATGCCGTTTATATCTATTGAAAAATATGTTTTTATATCCTTATGATATTTTTTAGATTTTGGAAAATAATAATAATCCGTTGTACGTCATGAAAACTAACATTTTAAATCTTAGATAAATCGTAAATCTAATATAGTAAATAATAATTTTTATTTTATCGGGATGAGGATTTTTGCATCTGCAGAGAATTTTATCGTGTTTTCATATACTTTTTCTATCATGATTATTAATAGATTATTTTTATAATCTGACGTTGAACACAAACATAGATGCAATGACGTAGGCATAACAATTTCCCTAAGATAATAATAATGATTAAAATTATATGTATATAAAAACAAATTAATAGATAATATTTCTCAAAATATCGTTATTTTATAATAGTTTTCCATATAGTTTATTGATTGACGGTGAACTCCCGATACCGCATGTTAACTAATATGACATTTGGTCGATGCTATGACGTCAAACGGAGGTTTTTCACATTCAATGATTAAATCCAATATTTTAACTACTCAACTGACGATCCGTTATGAATAAAAATATATTTTAAACACGTTTGTCCTTTTTATATATTAAATAAACCGCATGTACGCTTCGCTCATACTAGACGTCCCTGGATGGGAACTCGTTTTGATAAAGCCGAACGTCATGTTTCAATTGCAACATTTCCTTAACATAATACTGCAAATTTTATTGTTTTATAAACGATTGTGATTTTAAGCCTTCGTGTGTTTGAACCTATAAAAAATATTGATTGTGTAAATACTGAAATAATGTATTCAAGTAATTATTTATCCACTTTACTACAGGAACTGATAACAACGTTGTATTTCTTTCTATTCAATGGAGAATTATTATACTTCCTTATTAGATAAATAACTTTGTATTTTATTAGTGCCTTTTTTTCAAATAAAACAAATGCCAACTTCTATTGTACATGTCTAAATATAAACACATATGTTTTTAAGAAAAATACAAAAATGCATTTGCATATATGTATGTATGTCAACATATTTCCCCATTCTGAAATCACAACAATTAATCTGGTCCAATTAATATTTCATGCAGTATTGTATTTTGGGAAATGTACATGTTTACTAATGAAAGGAGCGAGCGTCGCGACGCCCATGAAGTCATTGCACTCATCGTCCTTGCAGCGGTCATTTTATTTGCTATATGCTTATAATCTAATCTATATAATTACGTTTTTCTTTTAATATTTCGATCAGCATATAAACCAATGATGATTCAAATTATCTGTTTTGTAATATTCTTGTTTCGCATAGGTATAAATGTTAAAGCCATTTTTAGTTATTAGTATATTATGTAGTTGGTTTCGTCTTTGGCAACTGGTTTTGCTGTATCGACCTCGAAAATCATCGATTGCTTATTTTTATGACATTAACCTGGAGGCATTTTTATTAAGTCAATAATTCAATCAGGTTATACTGTTATAAAATCACTTAAAATATAAGAAGAAGATGAAATAATGTAAGAAGCTCAACACAGCATATTGCAAAAAAATACTGAAAGTA